>OZ017740.1:243108536-243118536 GCA_963969285.1 Odontomyia ornata | reverse complement strand
AAATGTACGGCACTCGGAAACATGTCGATGCGCTCCGTTCGTCTGGATCTGCCAGCCATATGTTTTTGGGAATGTGCCATCCCGATGTGTTCAACTTTTGAGACGGTTGCGGTGATATAATTTTGTCCATGACGTAGACTTGCAACTGCGCGACATATCCTGATAATCTGGATCTTAGGCCGAGGTTCACCTTATGGTATGCCTTCTCAGTACTACTGCCTACCCTTTCAATGAGGGCCCAATTTTTGATGATTCTTTTGGTGACTAGGTTTATTTGTGAGCCCGGATCCAGCACAACTCGAAAATCCGTCGTTTTCCCATTGCTGGTGACCAGCCTGACGGTGGCTGTGCCCAGAAGTACATGTCCTTGGAGTCGGGGCTCTATCAGAGTCGTTAAAGCGAGCGATGGCGGTTCTGCATTTGTTTTCGATTTCGAGTCTTGTTTCGATGTTTTCGTGCTCGAGGAGATCGTCTTTGTCTGTTTGGGCTTGTTGTCTCCAGGCAGATGTAGCAGATGTAGATTCTTGGAACACTGCTTGCAACTTCTGGCCGCGCAGCTAGAAGCCTGATGTCCTTCCCGAAGGCAATTTACGCACAGCTTCTTAGCGCGCACGAAATTTAATCTACTTGCAGCAGTGATCGTGAGAAAATCCGGGCAGTAGTAAAACGGGTGATCCTGCTCACACATTAAGCACCGAGAAGCTATCGTGGCGGACACGGTCGACTTGGTGGCTTTCCTACGGTTGATCTCCGGTTCCTTTGTTTTATGGCCGAGTGTCTCGAGGGCCTGGAAACGCGTTTCAATGGAGTCCAACAATCTCTTCAAGAGTGGTAGCTCGCACGGGTTGGATAACGATTGTTCGTATGATGCGTGAGTCGCTGTATCCAATTTTCGGATTAGCCACGCATAGCACGTAAGAAACGAGATCGTGGATTTTTTTTAACGTTTTCCTCCGTAGCAGCCGTTTTCGGGGCAGCTGGGCGTGGCTCATCAAAAACCGACGTTCGGCCACGAACAAACTCGTTGAACCAATTCTTGACGGTCGCCATCGAAGGAGAAGTCACCGTACAAAGCATCCAAGCGATCTTTGATTTCGCTGCGCGTTTTCCCCTCCAAAAACAAGAATCTAATCACTGAACGATATTGTTCTTTTTCCATTTTCGTACAACCGACCGACACGCTCGCTTCCAAAGGCTATCAAAACAAAACTAATGAAGGGAATTGACTGAAACTTTGAGAGTAGGCTACTAAAGTACTGCACGATGGTAAAACTCTTTTGTAATAGCAGCGCCATCGGGCGGTGAGGCTAAGTACTTGTTGAATGACCCTCGATTATAAATAAATATATATATATATATATATATATATATATATATATATATATATATATATATATATATATATATATATATATATATATATATATATATACGAGGTCTGTTTTATTGTATTGGTATACATGCCCCTAAAGTATGATAAAATTTTCAGCCAGATTCACTGTTTACTTTGTCTGTGGTAGTTGCTAAGGTTCGACGTGTTTTTATGAGCTCGGCGATTTTGGCCTGTTTAAACAATGGAAGAATTTGAGAGTCAAATAATTTGTATTAAATTTTGCGTAAAAAATGAAATAAAGGGTTAATAAGGAGTATTACCTTGAAGTTATGCGACGTTTGCGTGAAGCAATCCGAAAAAACCCCCCGATTTATGGAAAAAGAATTCATGGCTTTTGCACCACGATAACGCACCTGCTCACTCGTCGTTGCTTGTTCGTAATTTTTATGCCAAAAACAATACCGTAGTCATGCCCCAACCTCCATATTCACCAGATATGGCTCCGTGTTACTTTTTCCTGCTCCCAAAGTTGAAGAGACCCATAAGGCATAGCACGTAAGAAGCCATATATTCCGGAAGTGAACAGGAAGAAACTTTTGGATTTCGCAAAAAATTAAATAAACCAGCCACCAGAGTTTTGGGAACAGGTCCTATTCCCTGACGAAAGCAAGTTTTGCATATTTGACATTAAAGGAAGAAAGTTAGCGTGGCGGAAGAGCGGTACTGCTCTCGAAAATGAAAATCTCGTACCAATTGTGAAACATGGTGGAGGTGGTGTGATGGTCTGGGGGTGTATGGCGGCAGAAGGAGTTGGCTAACTTGTTTTTATAGAATCAATTATGGATCAATACGACTACCTTAATATTTCGAGGGTGAATTTGAAGCAAAGCGTTCAGTAATTGAGGCTTGGTGACGATTTATGGTTCCAGCAAGATAATGATCCCAAGCACACAGCTCACAATGTGAAGCTTTGGTTGCTCTACAACACAAAACATCAACTGTGTACGCCGCCCCAACCCCCAGACCTTAATTCCATTGAGCATTTGTGGGACTTGTTGGAGCGCAGGATTCGTCAGCACAGCATTACCTCGAAGGAAATGCTGAAAAACGTCATCGTCGATGAATGGGGAAAAATTACCATTCAGGACACAACCAAATTGGGGCACTCTATGCCAAATCGACTTAAGGAGGTCCTTAAGATGTAAGGTTATCCCAACAAGTTATTAAGCCCTGATATGTAATAAAATATTTGAATATTTCAAACTAATATTGTCATGTACGGATACTTTTTCTGGCAAGTGTATATATGTATGTATATATATATATATATATATATATATATATATATATATATATATATATATATATATAGATATATATATATAGATATAGATATATATATATACATATACACACATCTATATATATATATATATACGAGTACATATATATATATATATATATATATATATATATATATATATATATATATATATATATATATATATATATATATATATATATATGTATACACGTCTATTATGAGGTTTGGTTTTTAATCTTAAATAAAAGGCATCAACTTGAATTCTATAGTCAGAATTTTGTCGCAAGTCGAAAGAACAATCTATGACATTTACTTTTTAAGGATTATCTTGTTTAAATGTTGACCGCGACTAAGCCATAAATGGCCCATCCTGAGGGTCCAGATTTGGACAACGCGTTCCAGCATAGCGGCCGATGCTTCCGCCGGCCCATAAACCCAAACAAACTGTGCATTTCTGTGGCTCTAGTGGTAGTTGTTGAAGCTATTCAGTTTGTTCCTCAGCCCAAATGCGGCAATTCTGTTTATTGACGTATCTATTGAGCCAAAACTGCTCCTCATCACTGAACAAAATTTAGTGAAAATGGGTAGATAACGATGCCCGTAAAGGACTGCATTGATGATCTGCTGCCTCGGCGAGAGAGGATGGTGGTGTTCGCCGAGATTGGCATTGTCTGATGACGCGTGAATGCGCTGGCAGGCTAGCATTGCGGTGTCGTGGGGCGGCCTCGTTTCCCCAGCACAAGGACCCACTACAAAAAAATTTCGAATACACGAATTAAGAGATCAAATGCGGAATGACCTAGTGTCGAGGCCGAGGTAATCTACTAAGGGTTGAAATTACCAAAGCAAACAACCAACGGGGCCAGGCAAAAAAAGACGGGACTTGGGAGTACTTGGATTTTAACCGACTATACTTATGGCCCCCAAATAAGAGTGGCGCATCCAGGTGAAAGCGGTGCCTCCTCGCAGGCAAGGACACCAATGGTGAGCTCTTCGGTCACATTACAGGCACTGTTCGCACATAAATTCCATAAAGAAAAATATTCCCATGAATCTAATTAACTAACACATGTTCCCATAGTTAACATTCCCAACATCATCAGATTCATCTACAAATTTCAAATACAAGACAGTAAGAAGGTGTTAATTTTCACTTGGAAAAATTTGTCTCACGGATCATTATGATCCGTCAGCATAACGATTTTTCTCACAGAACTTTTTCCCACATTTTTTTTTTTGTGGTAGGGAGGTGAATGCTATTAATGCACAGAGTGTGGGACTCCCATGCGCGACTGGACTACCCACTAAACACCTCCCCTGTCAACCTGAGAACCCAGCCTGGAACCGTTTGACACATTACTTCGGGCCAGGTCTCGTTTTGTTACGCCGTGGGGCGACTTCAAGCTGAGGAGTCCCTTTCCTAGCGGGAGGGGAGAGGGGAAGAGGAAATGCCAGAAGAGCGATCCCCCAGCCCCAGCGCCCCCCGCTGCTGTGAGTCCCTTTTATATTTTAGGACTGCCCGAGCATATTGTGCCACCTGGTTCCATTTGTCAACCGATTCGAGCATCACCGCAACTATATTATCCGGGGTGAGCTCTCCCGTCTCCCTGTAGAGTTCCCTTCGCAGCCTGACCCATTTGGTACACGCAAAAAATGTGTGACAGGCATTGTCCTCCTCTCCTGGGCAAAACGGACAAACGGGCGACCGTGACTTACCGATCTTGTGCAGGTAAGGCTGAAAACACCCGTGCCCGCTCAAAAGCTGGGTCAGATAGAAGTCAGTCTCAACATGCCCTCGATTTAGCACGGTCTCACATCAGGGATGAGGCGCGCAGTCCACCTTCCCTTCGTGCAATTCACCCAAGACTGCTGCCAATCGTTGAGCGAGCGCTGTCTCTCCTCGCGGACAACTATCTGCCTCGCATCCTCGTCTCGGCGCAGGTAAATAGCGCGGCGCTCTCTAGCAAGGAGGGCGACAGGTATCACGCCTGCAATCACTTTCACCGCCGAGTCGAAGACTGTTGGATACGAAGATGCAATTCTCAGTGCTCCCCTTCTCTGTACCTGTGCCAAACGTTTTCGGTATACCTCCATGCTGAGAGCGTCGCCCCATTCCTCTGCTCCGTACAGTAGCACTGACCCTACAGCACTCATCAAGAGGCGTCTTCTTGATGGGCTGGGTCCCCCTACGTTGGCCATAAGTCGACTCAGGGCCGATATTCCCGAAGCAGCCTTCTCAGCCGTTGCCCTGATTTGCTCAGAGAAACTCATCTTCGAGTCGATCAGTAGCCCCAGGTACTTCACCGCTGGCTTCGATTCGATTTGTATGTCTCCAATACTGATCATCCTTACTCTAGGGATTCTCCCACATTAAAATGTATTAAAACAAAGCAATTACGAAAATAAAGTCAGTCATTTCAATTAACTCAAGAGAATTTTTTTATTTCATCGAGGAGGCGTCAGAACATTGGTCCGTCGAGCCGGATATCAGAAGCTGATACTAGAAGCAGATACCATAAGCAGGTCAAGAAGCAGATTAAGAAGACAGAGGTTCAACATTAGCCAAGGATGTCGGAAAAAGTAACCCAGGATCTCAACATTAGAGCAATCCAGAGGCTCATCGAGAACTTCAAAAAGGATAGCACGAGGCGTTAGTCTTGGTTATTTCAACGCAAGGCTTCAAAAGCTGCAGGGACTTTGGAGCAAGTGCGAAGCTTGTCATCCGCTGGTATGCCAGGAGATGAAAGGTGACAAGGAACGCACGCAGTATACTGAGGGATTTGAGGCGCTGGAAAACAGCTCTAGACTATGGGACGCTATTCTTAGAGAAGATGCAAGATTACGAGGGAAATTCTTCCACTGCAACAGCTTCAGGGAATGAGATGGAAGCCATCAAACTGGAAAGAATCAAGATTCCAGATTTTGATGGCCGATATTCGTCGTGGTGCTTATTTCGGGATCTGTACAAATGTATGGTTCATGAGAACGAGAAACTCAATGCGGTGCAGAAACTACAATATCTTCGAAACTCGTTACGAAATGAGGCAGAGAACCTCATCCAGCACTTGACTGTCACTGAAGCCAACTTTCATTCAGCGTGGGAATTATTATGCGAGCGCTATAACAACGACAGAGCTATCTCAAACGAGATGGTGCAAAGGTTTTAGGACTTACCACGATGCAACAAGGACGACGTAAAACAGCTCAAACGCATGGTCGATATAACTAATCAGTTGGGGAACACGCTTTCAACCCTCAATGTCAACGCGTTCGACTTGGTTGCTACATTCGTTCTCAATCAAAAACTGAATGAGGAAACCAGGAAAGAAAGGCAGAAGGAAATCGGGCAGTCTAGAAATTTTGACTGTTTTGAAGAACCGATTCGTCATGCTGGAAGCCCAATCAACTTCTTATACGAAACCAACCGTTAAACGGCCTGCGGTCGCCGTCTATTCAGCCAGTACCAGTGCACAATTTCCAATGTGCAACGAAGATCACCGGCTATTCAACTGCACAAAATTTAGTCAGACAAGTGTACAAAAAAGACGAAAACTGGTCAATTCGAAGCGATTATGTTTCAACTGCCTCAGCGATCAGCACGTTGCAAAACAGTGCTTATCAAAACGTGGGTGCAAGGTGTGCGGCAAAAACACAACACAACATTGCATGTGTTTGCCGCACAGTCAGTAAGCCCGGAAGGAACCAAAAATAGCAGCACATGTATGTGCATAGCTGACAACAGAAGCCAAATTCTGTTAGCAACAGCGTTGGTTCTTATGAGCGCACATTTCAACACGACCACAGACAGCGTAAATTATCACACTAAGGGCGTTATTGGATAATGGAGCAAAAGATTACTCATTAGTGAAGCGGCTATGAGAGTATTAAATGCCAAGAGGAAAAAGGCTAATTTATCTATTGGAGGTGTTGGTGGAGGTCATGAAGTTACCACACGTGGACAGACGACAATCGTAGCGCATTGAAAGGAAAAAATGGAAAGGAAGAAAGATTGATATTCCACCCACTCATCTTGAACGTCATTACAACTCCTTTATCTTCTGTACAAACAGCCAGACATCTTCCGGAAGGGCTGAAGCCAGAGGAGCTAGCAGACCCGAGGTATCGTAAGCCTTCGAAAATCGATCTACTGATTGGAGCAGACATGCTTAGCGAAATCTTACTACCTGGATTAAAAACAGGAAATCCATCGGTACAGCAGACAAAGCTCGGATGGGTGTTATTTGGTTCCATGGCCCAATCAACAGACAGACAAAGGGTTCAAGTTATGGTATCATACGATGAACTGGATAAGTCATTGCGTCGTTTTTGGGAACTTGAGGAAACTCCATCAACCATACCATTGACAGCAGAGGAAAGGGAAGCAGAAGGGCACTACCGCAAGTTCACACGACGTCTTTCGAATGGGTCCTATTCAGTGTGATTACCATTCAAATCAAATACAAACCTGGAAAGTGATATAAGCGACACACAGAAGGCAGCATTTGTTCGATTTCGTCAATTAGAGCAGAGTTTTCAAAGAGATCCAGCCTTACACAGGGAATACAACGATTTCTTGAAAGAGTATCTCAACCTTGGACATATGGAACGAGTCCCAATCAATGCAATTCACGAAAAACCGTCCTACTATTTACCACATCATGCGGTTATCGAGGACAGTAGCACAACAACCAAGCTTCGAGTAGTTTTCAACGCATCGCAAAAGACGATATCTGGAAAATCACTCAACGAGCTATTACTAACTGGACCAACACTCCAGGAAACCATTTTTCACATTCTAATGAGATGGAGACAGCATCGATATGTGGTTACACCAGACATTGAAAAAATGTATCGGCAGATATGGCTAGACGAAACTGACCGAAATTGCCTTCGAATCTTGTGGCGCTTCAAAAAGACAGACCCGATTCAAATATATCGTCTTACAACCAATACATATGGAACAACAAGTGCACCATACATAGCCGTTAAAACACTTCAACGACTAGCCAAAGATGAGCGTCAAAGCCTTCCAACTGCACCCAGGGTTTTGCAGAAGGATTTTTATGTAGACAATTGTCTAACTGGAGCACATAAACTGTCGGAGTTAGTACTACTCTAAAAAGATCTTCAAACTTTATTGCAAAAAGGTGGGTTTCGCTTGCGGCAGTGGAGCGCAAATCACATGAAACTTTTGGAAAACGTCCATCTTGCTGATCGGGCAACCCAAGTAACCTTAAGTATTGATGTATCAAACACTATTAACACTCTGGGCCTTTACTGGCACCCTGCGGCCGATACATATTCTTTTAAAACTAAAACAGAGGATGAGCCATGCACAAACGAGACGTTTTATCTGACATCTCAAAGTTGTTCGATCCAATTGGATGGTTGTCATAATAGGAAAAATGGCAATGCAAAGGCTATGGAAATCGAATGGAGGAAGAGGTGCGAAAACCACCAAAGTATATGCAGTCATCTCCGTTTGCATGGCAAAAAAGGCTTTCCACTTGGAGTTAGCTTCAGACTTATCAGCAGATACGTGGATTGCATTCGACGATTTAGTGCAAGACGAGAAAACTGCCGCAGACTCTACAGTGATTGTGGTACTAACTTTGTTGGTGCCAATAGGAAGCTTCGAGGTGAATCCGAAAAAACGATACACACAAGCATGGAGTTATTAGCTCGAGAAGGTCGAGAATGGAAGTTCATATCTCCCGGAAGTCCCTATTTTGGTGGACTCTGGGAAGCTGGTGTCAAATCGTTGAATCGTCATCTCTTTATAGTCATTGGTAAACAGCTGCTGACCATTGAAGAGTTTTACACACTTCTTGCACAAATAGAAGCGTGTCTAAATTCTAGACCATTAGCCGAGATAAGCGATGATCCTTCAGACAACGCCGCCTTAACACCAGGGCATTTTTTGACTGGTGGCAACTTATTTGAGATTAAGAGTGATCCGGAAGAGCGAACCTAACGTTATTGAAAAGATGGAGACTAGTGCAGGCGGTGAAGCAATCGTTTGGGTTTAGATGGATAAGAGAGTACCTTCAAAGACTTCAACAAAGACCAAAATGGCTCAAACCACAAGAAAATCCAAAAGTTAGTGACCTGGTTTCGGTGAAACAGGATCATTTTCCATCATTACAATGGCCATTAGCAAGAATACTAGCCACTCATCCAGGCGAGGATGGACTCATCAAGGTAGAATCATCTTTCAAGCAACTAAAATCCTCAATAGAACATCTAGTAGAATGAAAATGCAACTTAACCACTTTTTAGAACAGCTTGAGGAAGGATTGAAACGGGTAAACCAGTTTCGAGAGGATTCTGACCACAATGCTATGAATATACAGTTCCTAGGAATGTACCACCAAGCAATGAATTTCGTTCAAGAAGTGCAAAGTAAATACAACCGTATTCTAAATGCTCTTTATACAAGAACTGGAATTTGAGAATGCATCCAGTAAGCAGAACTGGAGACTGACATTCACAGAGCACATGCTCTATTTTCTCCGCAACTGGATTTACTGCACATAACAACAGCAGATATAACAGTCTTTCGCAATGAAGAATATATTGACATACAAGGACATCTACCTATTGTCGACAAACGTCCATTCGACTTAATAAAAGCCACTTCCACTCCGCAACATCAAAATGGGAAAACATATCTTGAGTTTACCATCAGCAATAATATTCTTGGAGTTAATTACAAGGATCAAAGATACTTTGAGACATCGGAAGCAGATGTTTTCCCCCAAAAAAACAGCAGCGATAAATACCTCCTATCATCATCCATCCTAATTGATCTACGTACTAGATCTAACTGCATTATCAAAGAAATCTACAAGGAGTATACAATGGACAACTGCTCCACACATGGATTTACTTTGGAAGGTCTTGTGTTAAAACAATTACTATCACGGAACCTTTGGCTATTTGTGGCACCAGAACCTACCCATGCCCAAACAATCTGCAACGAATCAAGGACAAACATCATGATTAATGGTACGGGGTTGCTTCAATTAGCCGAAGATTGTTCCATTCACATGAAGGAGTTTATTCTCTCGGCCCAAAAGACGATGCAAAGTCATCAATTCCCACGATACATCACACCCTCACTACCAGTTTTTAATTTAAGCGCCTCACCGATCAGTTTGAAGCATAATAAAAAATCAATTATACTTCAACCATTCGAATCATTTGAAACGATCGCTACCGAGCAGGAAAAGTTATTATCCGAAGCAACAGAAACTACATGGAAGAAAGTTCAGGATCATGGAATCACGGCAATAACAGCAATTCGCAGTTGTTCTAACTCGATGTAAAACGTGCCACCGGAA
>OZ017740.1:243086036-243103536 GCA_963969285.1 Odontomyia ornata | reverse complement strand
GTCCGATCACTTTTGGCCACCTCTGTATATATATATATATATATATAGGGTGCGGCGCCAAAATCCGGACAAGTTAAACATTGTATTGAAAAATAATTTTTATTACAAAAATGGGAAAGTTTACAATTGTTTCTTTACTAAATTGTTTGTTAGACATAAAAAACACATTCAATCTATATAACCCCCTTGTGCTTCGATAACCACCTCTATCTTTGGCCTGAAGCGTTCGCAGGCCCGTTTTGATGCGGCGCGGTCCATTTCGGTGAATAGCTCTCAATGAAGCGACGTTTGCATGTCTGTACTTGTTAGTGTCCCGTTCAACCACGCTCTATACATAGTAATCCAGAGGATTATGTCTGGGCTGTTAGGAGGCCAAAAGGAGGCCAAAACCTGAGGCTTCTGGCAGCCTTGTTTCGTAAAGAACACAACGCGTTTTGTCCTTGCAGCTTTAGAAAGCATCTGTCTTTTTTTAATTGTGTAAGACTTGTAGCAGAGGTCCTCTTCCACGGTTCGACGCATAGTTTTCTCACTTACACCGACAAGTGACGACAATTTTCGGATTGACTGGCTCGGGTCCTCCAAAATCAATTCCTGAGCCCGTTTAATGATTTCGGGGGTCCTAACAACGCGTTCTTTGGAGTGGGGTTTCCTTGCTGGTGTGGCGGAACCTTTGTTTGACTTCTCCGATTCATTATATTTCGCAATAACTTCATACACAGTCGATCTTGGGTAGCCGAAGCATCGAATGATTTCTGTGGCTGAGCGCCCAGCGCGAACACTTTCAATAATCGTTGCTCTTCGATTATACTCTGCACTTGGCTTCAACATTGCGACTTTTTCGAGGTTACGAATGTTTATTTATTTATTCATGAACCAAACAAGGTACAAAATATTTACATTGCATTATAGTTCCATTTTATTTTCTTAACAATTACAATTGGGGGGAAATGGGCTAAGGAATTCCAGGACAGAGGATATTTAAGGATTCAAGGTTTTAAGTAAGTTTGTTTTAAAAGTGGCCTTCGAAATGCCTGGTGTATAGCAATTCTTCACGTTGTTAAAGATTCTGCAGCATTTATTAATAGGCTCACTATCTGCATAGACAGTTCTATGATGAGTTACTTTGAGAAAAGGAGTATGCCTAGTTTGTCTCGTTGCATTATTAAAATTAAACTTCGTGGAGAGTGATTCAATCTGAATACCTTTTTCGATATTTAAAAAGGCGAAGCAGCAAGATGAAATTTGTCTTCTTAATGACAGAGAAGTCATGTTTAGTTGTCTAAGCCTTTGCGAGTATTCTGGTAAGGTTGAGAATTGACTGGGATCGTAAAGATCCCTTAAGGCAAATAGTACAAACTGCTTCTGGATGGACTCAAGTCTATTTGAGTGTATTTCAAAGATAGGGTCCCAGACAATGCTCGCATAGTCTAAGATTGAGCGAGCAAGGGCCGTGTACAAAGATTTTGTTACCCATATATTCTTGAACTCCTTCGCTCGTCTTTTAATGAAGCCTAGCTGCTTATTAGCCTTCGCTAAAATTTTATCATAATGTAAATTAAAACGCAGCTTGTGATCCAAGATGACACCAAGATCATTAACATGCTCAACTCTTGCCAGTTCGACATTATTAAGGAAGTAGGTATTGCTAACGAAGTTTTTTTTTGCGAGAAAAACTTATGACCTGACATTTACTTGCGTTGAGTTTAAGTTTATTAATCTCACACCATTGTTGAAGGCAAAAAAGTTTAGTTTGAAGAAAGCTCGCTTCAGTTTGTGAGCCAATAGCGTGGTAAATTTTTAGGTCATCAGCATACAATAGGTGTGGTATACCCGCCAGTTCTTTTGACAGATCAGATATGAACATGTTAAACAGGAGAGGTCCGAGGTGACTACCTTGCGGCAAACCCGATGATGCTACAGTTTTCTTTGAATAGTAACCCTGAAATTTTACCGTTTGAGTGCGATGAGAAAGGTAGGATATAAGCCAATTCAGAAGAGACCCAGAGATCCCAAAGTTTTGCAATTTTGTTATTAAAATGGAGTGATTCACTTGATCAAAAGCCTTACTAAAATCAGTGTATACTGCATCAACCTGCTGGACTTTTTCCATGGCATTAAGAGCATCGGAAACCATGATTATGAGATTAGTGGCAGTTGAGCGACCTTTACGGAAACCATGGATCAACAAAGGTGGCGAGCCTATCATGTATCATTTTTTCAAATAGTTTTGGTATAGTGGATAGTAGTGCGATGCCTCTGTAATTCTCCACTGATTTTTTGTCTCCACTTTTGTGGATGGGTGTAATGTTGGATAATTTCCACACAGTCGGAAAGACACCTGATGAGAGAGATTTATTAAAAATTATGTGCAGCGGTTTGGATACCTGTGTTAGACACTGAAATAAAAAAGATGGAGGAATATGGTCTGGACCAGGGCCTTTATTCAGGTCCAGATCGTTAATGGCTTTATGGATTTCTTCTAAAGTAAGAGTTATTTCTGCAATACCACCATTATGAGGTATTTGCGTCTGATGATGTACCGGTGAGCTAGCAGGCAGAAAAACTTCCTGGAAGTATTCAGCAAACATATCACAAATTGTTTTACAATCAGAGGAAGTAGTTTCTCCCCTAGTCATTGTTGCTGGATACTCAAACGATTTTCTTTTAGTATTTACAAAATCATAGAATTTCTTAGGGTCACGCATTATATTTTCTCCTGTTATATTAACGTAGAGATCGTATGCCTCTCGAGACTTTTGAGAAAATTCATTGGCCAAGTTTTCATAACTTACCCTGGTTTGTTCGTTTGGGTTTGGACTATTTTTTAAGATCTTGTAGAGTTTGTTTCTATGATTTCGTAATTGTCTAAGCTCTCTATCTAGCCATGGTTCAGATTTCTTATTTCTTTTCTTTATTTTAGGGACGAAATTTTCAACGGCGTCAAATAATATCTGATAGAATGATGATACTGCATCATCTACGTCTAACATTGAAAGAGTTTCTATCCATTCTATAGTTTCTAAATAGGCTCTAATACCTACATAGTCTGCATTTTAAAGTCATATACAATTTCATCATTGTATAAATTCGATGTTTTCAGATCAGATGTAGAAAGCTCAACAGAAAAAGCTCTATGATGTTTAGTATTGGAAAACAGGTTTTCTTCGTCAGTCGTTGGACATACTACTACTTCGTCAACAAAATTCATGAAAATTAAATCTAACTAGTTGCCGTTTGGGTTTGGGGTTGGAGCAGTTTGCTGCCAATCATTGCCATAAAATGTATCGACTAATTTATTGTCGACGGAGTCTTTAAGGTTCAAAGGAAGGAGATATTTTTCATTTTCGTCAACAACAAAGGATAAGTGAGGACGATTGAAGTCACCTAAAATGATGATTCTATCATTTTCATTAAGGGATGACATGACTGAAGAAGCTACCTCAAAGAAGTCGTTGTAAATAGTTTCGTCAGAATTGGGAGGTATATACACTACACCGATGTATAAAAACACATGACCAAGGATAACTCGCACAAATATATGTTCGAAGTCTTTAGAGGATGCAGTTGGGACCACTTCACATGATAGGAAATTCGTTATAGCAATTAGAACTCCACCTCCTCTAGATTGAAATGAGCGCTGATAGTCTCGATCACAGCGGTGGATAGTCCAACTATCATCAAGAATTTCAGTATTTGTATACGAGCTATTCACCCAAGTCTCGGTGATGGTAATAACATTAAAGTGGCAGGATTTGGCGTCAATAAATAAATAATTTAATTTTCCTCTTATACCACCGCAATTGTTCAACACATATGTTAAATTCTTTGTACGCGAATTGCGACCTCTCGAAACCTTATAGAATGGGGGGAAATTAAAATTGAATTTTGTCCGGATTTTAGCGCCGCACCCTATATATATATATATATATATATATATATATATATATATATATATATATATATATATATATATATATATATTTATATATTTATATATAAATATATATATATATATATATATATATATATACATATATATATATATATATATATATATATATATATATATATATATATATACGAGTATATATATATATATATACAGGGTTATCCATTTCGTGGTAGAAAAGTATAACCGTGCCATTTGACATCTGTCAGAATTAAATGTCATCCAAAGCGTGTTTTTTTCTTTTAGTCAAAGGTTTGCCATTTAGAAATATGGATCGTTTAACAGTCGCAAAACGCGTTAAAATTATTAAATTTTATTATCAAAATGGTGATTCTGCTGTATCGACATTTAGGGCTTTACGAGCCGATTACGATCGACATCGACCTACACAGCAAACAATTTCGAACACAGTGAGAAAATTTGAAGAGACTGGATCGGTTATTGATATTGCAAGGCCTGTGGATCATCGCAACATTCGTTCTGCTGAAAATATCGCTGTCGTTGCTCAAAGTGTGGAGGAAGACCCGAATTTGTCGATTCCTCGACGTGCTCAACATTTGGGCTTATCTTGCGGCTCATTGTGGCGGATTTTGCATTTGGATTTGCATCTCCATCCGTACAAAATCCAACTCACTCAAGAACTTAAGCCTCAAGACCATACACAACGCAGAATGTATGCGAATTGGGTGATTGAACAACAAGCCATTGATAACGATTTTTCGAACAAAATTTCCTTTAGTGATGAGGCTCATTTTTCGCTCAGTGGTTACGTAAATAAGCAGAATTGCCGCATATGGGGCTCTCAAAATCCTCAGGTGATCGCAGAAAGGCCTTTGCCATCCGGAAAAAGTGACCATTTTTTTTTGAAAACGATCAAGGAAGAGCCATTACAGTCAATTCTGACCGCTATGGACGGATGTTAACCGATTATTTTTGGAGAGAAATTGAAGATTATGATCTGGAGAACATGTGGTTCTAACAGGACGGAGCCACAAGCCACACACCACAGGCTAATCGAGCACTTTCGCAAGAGAAATTTCCAGGACGCGTAATTTCCAGATTGAGTGATGTCAATTGGCCCGCAAAACTTAACACCTTTGTATTTCTTTTTATAGGGCTATGCGAAAGATCGTGTTTACGCGAACAATCCTCAAAATCTTGAGCAATTGAAAACCAATATTCGTGAAGTTATGGCCGAGATATTGCCGGAAATGTGCCGAAAAGTCATTGAAAATTACGTCAAAAGGATTGAGGCCTGTACGAGGTCCCATGGAGTACATTTGAATGATGTTGTGTTTCACGTATAATGGCAAGGTTCAATCTTTATATTGAATAAAAAATTTCGTTTCCGTCTGAATATTTTATGGGTTTTTTTAAGCTTTACTTTCCCAAGCGTAAAATGGATAACCCTATGTATATATATATATATATATACATATATATATATATATATATATATATATATATATATATATATATATATATATATATATATATATATATATGAATATATATATTTATTTATATCTATATATATTTATATATAAATATAAATATATATATATATATATATATATATATATATATATATATATATATATATATATAAAAATATATATATATATATATATATATATATATACATATTTTTATATATATATACATATATTTATATATATATGTATATATATGTATATATATATATATATATATATATATATATATATATATGTATATATGTATATATATGTATATATATATATATATATATATATATATATATATATATATATATGTATATATATATTTATATATATTTATATATATATATATATATATATATATATATATATATATATATATATATATATATATATATATATATATTTATACATATATATATATATATATATATATATATATATATATATATATATATATATATATATATATATATATATGTACATATATCTATCTATATATATATATACATATATAAATATATAACTATATATATATATATATATATATATATATATATATATATATATATATATATATATATAGTGGCTCACAAAAGTCTGCATACAGCATGTAAAAACACGAATATGGTACAGTGGAATAAGAGAGAATGCAATGAATACGTAAAAGCAGCTTTATTGGAATTAAAAATAAAATTCATAACATGGCAATAAAGAAAATCTGAGCACAGAAAGAAATAAGCCATGAAAACTAAAAAAATTCATCCATCGAAAGTCAGCATACACTACGAACCATTTTTCGAAAAGAACGAAAATGACCAAAAACGTGAGGTCAACACTTTGTAGGCCCTCCAACAGCCTTAATAACAGCTTCTAAACGCCGTCGCATCGAAAGAACGAGATTTCCGTTAATTTCGGGTGGAATATTTATCCAGGCACACAGCAGAGCAGATTTCAGGGTCTCTTTGCTAGTAATAGCTACACTTACGGCTGGCTTCCAATTCCTCCCACAAATGCTCTATAAGGTTTAAATCGGAAGACTGAGGCGGACTGTGAAGCTGGTGAGGGACGTTATACAGCAACGATTCCTTGACACTTCTAGCTGCATGTTCTGGATCATTGTCCAGCTGAAAGATCCAACCGGCTGTAGGCTTAATTTCTGCACTGAAGGTATCAAATTGCCTCGCAATATGTTCAAATACATGTATTGATCCATAGTACCATCAATAAGATGTAATTGCCCCACACCCGCGGCCGACATACAACCCCATACGAAGACTGACACTCCACCGTGTCTCACTGTAGGACGCAAATTCTTCTTTGCAATGCTTCGTTCCGTTTCCTCCATACGTATCCGCGCCCGTCAGAGCCATAAATATTATACTTGCTCTCGTCACTAAACAGAACTTGATTCCCAAAATTTTCGTCCTAATTAAGATGCAGGCGAGCGAAGTCAAGTCTCTTCTTTTCATTCACTGGAGAAATGAAACGTTTTCTGCGCGGAACTCTACCGTTATAACCCTGATTACGCAAACCTCGACGTATTGTTTCTGGACTCACTTGCTTCCCTGTTGCCTTTGCAAGTTCAGTAACCATTGCTGGAGCACTTTTTTGTGGCTCCTTACTTATTTTCCGTAATAAGTCTCTGTAGTAATCGAGCAGGTAAGGTTCAAAAAGCCAGCGTGCAAGAGTTCTATGGAAATCAAACCGAATTTGGCAACATTATTCCTTCGATATGCTTCCATCCGATACATGATTTTGTTGCTTATTCTATTAGAAAAGACGTGAAAATATGGAACTGGCGGAATAATCGGCTGTTATACAATTTAGAGGGGAATTCAAGAACCAGGTTCATGAAATTCAATCCTCTAAACAATATGCTCATCACTATACAATCCTATGAACAGTATAGTACAATGAATTGCGAGAGTTTTGAATAAAAATAGAATAATCTGTACCTCTCCCTAACATAATGAAATCGTCTTTCATTCTGTATAGTTCACTGTTTCGTGTTCCAGTGTTTTAATTGTTTAGAATTAGAAAAATGACTATTGTGGCCGATTGTAGCCTTACGTCAGAGAACTCTGCAAATAATTTATCAGACGATCAAATTCTGTTTGATGCAATTATTCGCAGTATTATCACTTCGCGGATATCCGTAATGATAAATTTGATTACCGGTGAAAAATTTCCTTACATCGAAGACGTATGCGACACGTTGCTGAAAATTCCCGGCGTTGCAGGCTACAAAAACCACAATGGCACATTTATATTTAACATGTTTTACACCAATCCTAAATCCCAGTATATCCTCAATATGGTACGAAATCAAAAACCTAGTCAAAAGGGAGAACACCAAAAAAAAACATGATTTCATATTCCAAAAATGATATGTGTTTCTTCAAAGATAATTATCATTATTTGAATAAAAACAATAAAAAAAGAGAGAAACAAATTATTACTACAATTAATGGAGAAAAAGAGGAAAGAGAAATAATAAATGCATTAAAAACAACATTTTGTCTCATAGCAAAACAAACTGCATTCAACATTCATTCAATACGTACGAACATTTACCCTCACATAAATACAGCAATCAAGCAACACAAAATCCCATTCAAATGGTAGAGCTTCGAAACGCATCCAACACACTTCACCCATACTACACATACTGCGCAACCAACGCATCCGACTCATACAACACCTTCGACTCATGCAACACTTGTACGAGACGGTGTAATAGTCCATCCAACCATTCTCGCAAAAACTGCATCAGATACTGTTGCGAATTCCGGCGTACTAACTTCCTCCCATTCGCAACTTCAAATTGCCGCCGTAACATTGTCACTTTCCTTTGGGCACTCCTACCTTTTCCTCGGTGTATTTATTTATTTTTATTAACATTTTTCCTATTTCCCTTTAATTTTTATGTCCACATCATCAAAATCCTACCCTTTCCCTGATTTCCAATTAGAACACCCTAGTAATATAATAAGAAGTTTAATCTTCCCACTAACAACACTCCCTACATTAATTCCCACTAACAAGATTTCATTCTATTCATTCTTACTAACAAAACCTAATTCCTTCCTTCATACTAACAAATTCAATTCACTAGTTCTCATTAACAAATTTTATTTTTCTTACTAACGAAAATTAATTCACGTTTCCCTACTAACAAAATTCAATCTCATGCCCAGATACATCGTTGAAGTTGCTAATCTGATGAATGGGAGATCGATAAGGCATAGCTCCATTGGTTACGTCGCGAGTTCTCGACCGTGGGACTGCTGGAACCCTGAGTTCAAATTCCCCCGGGCGCACGGAAGCACTCTTTTTGGGGTATCGGCAAAACCAATAGCTTCCGAAATGTGTATATGTAACACTTTGAATTCAACCAAGCGCTTCTTGGAGTGTTCAAATTGTCATATGTAAAACAATGGATATTATTGAGTTTGTCGATATGGACCAAAAGATGTGTGGGTAGCGGAATCGAAGTGTAATGAACTTCGATTACGTTACCCAGATGCGACAGCGGTAATTGGAGAAGAATTTGGATTGCGGGATCGGATGGGATAAAGGTGGAAAGTGAAATGAGGTGGTGAGGATTGGGGCAGTCAGTATTGGACGTGGAAAAAGAAGGGTGAGCGCTTTGGGAGTGAATTTTTCCGTTTTGCGAGTCCGTTGCAAGTTAAAAAGTGGAAGTTCTTTGTCCGGAGGAAGAAGAGTTTTTGGTGAATTAAAAGCGTATCTTGACTTGCGTTTTGGAGATTTTAATGTGGGGTTGGGATTTCCAGTTTTGGTGTTGGGTGAATTTTGGGAGAAAATAGCTTAATTTGTATGGTGTACAGAAAGTACGAAAGCTTAAGTGACAGAGTGTAACTATAACGAAGACACAAACTAATTCCAAGTGTGTTGTGAATTAACTGAGATTTAAAGATAACCGAAAGAATTAAGAAGAAGTGAAAAAAAACAGGAAGAACGAAAAGACTGTGAATTTAAACAAATTCTATTTTAAAGTGAAAAGAAACAACAATATAGTGCCAGAGGATAAGAGTGAAAAGTCAAACGGTGCAAATAAGCCTGTGTGAAAATTGCAAAAGGTGGCCGTTTTACCATCCCTCTTGAATTTTTTTTTTTTTGGTACATTCCAGGGATTTCTCCTTTTGGTTTTCAGAGCCCCCGCTTCTTTCTTGGCCTTTCCCCGAGCGCTCGGAGTTTTGCAGGAAAGTAAGTGAGTTGTTGTTGTTTTAAATTATTTGATTTTAAATAGTTTTGTATATTTAATTAACCTTGATTTACTCTTTATTGGCTTAAATCCAATTTTGAAGGGGCGGATTTGATTGAAATTAGTTTTTTTTCTTTTTTTGTAAAAATTGGTGAATGGTTGTGTTATATAATTTTTGGATTTTTGTAAATAAAACGGCCATGTCACATTAGAAACCTTATTTTCATTTCTCAAAATGACCTCTCCCTTTCCCATCCTTTTCCCTTTGTGCTAGTTTTTATGTAAGGTGGCTCAGCATGAGCAGAGGGTGTCCCGGAAGACCCACGACACGACTGAGCGCTAGCCGGCCTCAGTATGCCACCCCGGGCTACACACCTCTCTGCTAAATATTTAATGTCTGCAACTGCGGTGACTTCCGTGGTTGCTACAATACTACAGGGCAACCGATGCATACAACTTTCACTTCCCGCACCCACACATAGTAATCAATTTTAGCATTCTTGAACATCCTCTTCATTTCGTTGTAACGAGTCGCAAGCGAGATGAAAACAAGCGAGAAAGGAGGGTGAAGAAGAGACTGCCATCGTGAACGGTACGAGCAATAGCAGTGGCGGTAGCGGGAGTGAGAACGGTTTGTGTTGCTGGTGCTGTCGCCAAGAGATTTGAGGAGTCCGGCGGCAAGCTTTGAATGAGGTGGTCGTATCCGCGGAGAATTATCATTTGGCCCGTCTTAAACAAATCTTGAGAAATGTTATAAGCGCGGATTTCCCATGTATTATTTTGTGCGAACGTTTCAAACCTTTGTGGTCAAGAATATCTCTTTGAATAAAACCCGTTGTGTGGTCGGAAAGCCGTCGGAATATATGGGATCAAAAAGTCTGATTGACGTCCCGTGTGTGCGTGTGTGTCGTCGCCATTAAAAAAGCATCAACCCGTAACCCACCATTGAATATATTTTAGGATTTGTAATTATTTCCTATGCCAAGTAATTTGGCGAATAATTCGAGATAGTCGAAATTCGTGTGAAAACTAATAAGTCGCGACCTAAGCAGTGCACGCCATTCACATATTCTCTCGGTGAATCTTCAGAAGTTTAGGCGGAAAGTATCTGTAAGATCTGCAGCAGTAAAACATAATCCCAAAGTTCAGTGCCGCAGAATTCGCAATTGTAACGGGAATAACAGTGAATTTGGTGCATAAATCTAGTTGCTCCGGTCATTTCTCGATAAATTTTCTCTCGTTCCCATTCAATTTCCCATCGATGAAAATCACTTTTCCGTGTGGGCAGCAAAGTGCGAGATATCGAGTTTGGAAGCGCGAATCTATTCGCCTATGTATCTTTCGTATCATCCTCTGGTCCTCGACAATCGGAAAAAGCATTGAGGCAAATTCATCCCACTGTCGGAAGCAACTCAAGTATCGGAAACCAAATCGGTGCAAACACCGGAACAGCAACCAGTTACTTTTCAATCAACCTAAATTTTAGTTCACGTAGAACACTTTAACTAATTTGTTGTCTTAATCATACGTAAAACGTGTCGGAGAAGATTTGTTGACCGCAGCAAGAGATCGGAAAAATCGCCGAATTTTAATTTACATAGATTAAATCTAAATTTTTAAAAAAGGAATAAATTAATGATCCAGTTTCAGGCTTCCCCGCCCCGAACACGAGCGCTCGTAGGAGGAGGTTTGGGGTGAGTACCCTTTCTTATCAAATTTTTCTTTGCATGTTTTTCCATTTTTATCAAATCTTTTTTGCATGTTTTTCCCTTTAAAAAAAAAGGAATTTATTTAAAAACATCGCAAACCGATGACGCTGAGATAGGAAAAAAAAATTAAGACAAAAAAATCGCAAAACTAATAAAAACAAAGACAAAACAAATACATAATTATTTTATTCAAAAAACGGTCAAAGATATGAAATGGAAACATTGTATTAGAAGTCTGCTATCATATTCTAAACTTCGATGGATAATGTTTATGTTACGGACTGATGTATTTAGTAGATCACTTGGATCGAACACAATAACAATTAATTGACAACAAATATCTTATCCATGAAGCTTTAGTCATATAAGAAATATCAAATATTGTCATATTGTTCCTATAATGCTTTTAAACACTTAATTTGAAAACATAAGAGTGTAACTATAACGAAGACACAAACTAATTCCAAGTGTGTTGTGAATTAACTGAGATTTAAAGATAACCGAAAGAATTAAGAAGAAGTGAAAAAAAACAGGAAGAACGAAAAGACTGTGAATTTAAACAAATTCTATTTTAAAGTGAAAAGAAACAACAATATAGTGCCAGAGGATAAGAGTGAAAAGTCAAACGGTGCAAATAAGCCTGTGTGAAAATTGCAAAAGGTGGCCGTTTTACCATCCCTCTTGAATTTTTTTTTTTTTGGTACATTCCAGGGATTTCTCCTTTTGGTTTTCAGAGCCCCCGCTTCTTTCTTGGCCTTTCCCCGAGCGCTCGGAGTTTTGCAGGAAAGTAAGTGAGTTGTTGTTGTTTTAAATTATTTGATTTTAAATAGTTTTGTATATTTAATTAACCTTGATTTACTCTTTATTGGCTTAAATCCAATTTTGAAGGGGCGGATTTGATTGAAATTAGTTTTTTTTCTTTTTTTGTAAAAATTGGTGAATGGTTGTGTTATATAATTTTTGGATTTTTGTAAATAAAACGGCCATGTCACATTAGAAACCTTATTTTCATTTCTCAAAATGACCTCTCCCTTTCCCATCCTTTTCCCTTTGTGCTAGTTTTTATGTAAGGTGGCTCAGCATGAGCAGAGGGTGTCCCGGAAGACCCACGACACGACTGAGCGCTAGCCGGCCTCAGTATGCCACCCCGGGCTACACACCTCTCTGCTAAATATTTAATGTCTGCAACTGCGGTGACTTCCGTGGTTGCTACAATACTACAGGGCAACCGATGCATAAAACTTTCACTTCCCGCACCCACACATAGTAATCAATTTTAGCATTCTTGAACATCCTCTTCATTTCGTTGTAACGAGTCGCAAGCGAGATGAAAACAAGCGAGAAAGGAGGGTGAAGAAGAGACTGCCATCGTGAACGGTACGAGCAATAGCAGTGGCGGTAGCGGGAGTGAGAACGGTTTGTGTTGCTGGTGCTGTCGCCAAGAGATTTGAGGAGTCCGGCGGCAAGCTTTGAATGAGGTGGTCGTATCCGCGGAGAATTATCATTTGGCCCGTCTTAAACAAATCTTGAGAAATGTTATAAGCGCGGATTTCCCATGTATTATTTTGTGCGAACGTTTCAAACCTTTGTGGTCAAGAATATCTCTTTGAATAAAACCCGTTGTGTGGTCGGAAAGCCGTCGGAATATATGGGATCAAAAAGTCTGATTGACGTCCCGTGTGTGCGTGTGTGTCGTCGCCATTAAAAAAGCATCAACCCGTAACCCACCATTGAATATATTTTAGGATTTGTAATTATTTCCTATGCCAAGTAATTTGGCGAATAATTCGAGATAGTCGAAATTCGTGTGAAAACTAATAAGTCGCGACCTAAGCAGTGCACGCCATTCACATATTCTCTCGGTGAATCTTCAGAAGTTTAGGCGGAAAGTATCTGTAAGATCTGCAGCAGTAAAACATAATCCCAAAGTTCAGTGCCGCAGAATTCGCAATTGTAACGGGAATAACAGTGAATTTGGTGCATAAATCTAGTTGCTCCGGTCATTTCTCGATAAATTTTCTCTCGTTCCCATTCAATTTCCCATCGATGAAAATCACTTTTCCGTGTGGGCAGCAAAGTGCGAGATATCGAGTTTGGAAGCGCGAATCTATTCGCCTATGTATCTTTCGTATCATCCTCTGGTCCTCGACAATCGGAAAAAGCATTGAGGCAAATTCATCCCACTGTCGGAAGCAACTCAAGTATCGGAAACCAAATCGGTGCAAACACCGGAACAGCAACCAGTTACTTTTCAATCAACCTAAATTTTAGTTCACGTAGAACACTTTAACTAATTTGTTGTCTTAATCATACGTAAAACGTGTCGGAGAAGATTTGTTGACCGCAGCAAGAGATCGGAAAAATCGCCGAATTTTAATTTACATAGATTAAATCTAAATTTTTAAAAAAGGAATAAATTAATGATCCAGTTTCAGGCTTCCCCGCCCCGAACACGAGCGCTCGTAGGAGGAGGTTTGGGGTGAGTACCCTTTCTTATCAAATTTTTCTTTGCATGTTTTTCCATTTTTATCAAATCTTTTTTGCATGTTTTTCCCTTTAAAAAAAAAGGAATTTATTTAAAAACATCGCAAACCGATGACGCTGAGATAGGAAAAAAAAATTAAGACAAAAAAATCGCAAAACTAATAAAAACAAAGACAAAACAAATACATAATTATTTTATTCAAAAAACGGTCAAAGATATGAAATGGAAACATTGTATTAGAAGTCTGCTATCATATTCTAAACTTCGATGGATAATGTTTATGTTACGGACTGATGTATTTAGTAGATCACTTGGATCGAACACAATAACAATTAATTGACAACAAATATCTTATCCATGAAGCTTTAGTCATATAAGAAATATCAAATATTGTCATATTGTTCCTATAATGCTTTTAAACACTTAATTTGAAAACATAATTGTGTTGTTCGGAAAGAAAAAAAATTAAAAAAATGAATTAATACCATACCCTTCGGTCTTTCCTTTCTTCCAATTCTAACTGGGTATAGGACCCGGTAAGGTGGCAGGCTTCCGCCTCAAAACATGAGCCAGCCGCCGGGTACACTTTAATCCTTCTTTTGTTTCAGGTGAGTTGAGTGGCCCAAGCAGAGTGCCTCTTTATGACATAGAGTTATGCAATCGAATTGCATAATTCTATGGCATAAATTGGTCACCGGGTTACTCCTCTTCTGATGGGAAAGCTTATACAAGTCAAGTTGTATGAGTTTTCCACTCAGAGGAGGAATACCTGGCCACTGCAACAAATATGGATTTAAATCCTGTTGGGTGGGTGCGAAGGGGCTCCATCACCACCCGGTTGCCCCTCTCTCATTTGTGGGCCATGAGCTTCGTCGGGTAACGACGAAGTTACCCTAAGTCCACTCCTTTTTACATGTTCCACTTGTTCTCGGAACAAGTCCTTTTTCTCTCGGTGTAGTTACCTACACTTTTTGCGACTTCGGTCGCCTCGTTTTAATTTGACCACAAGAAATTCGTGAGTGCGAAATTTTTTGTAGTGGGTCCTTGTGCTGCGGGAATGAACCCGCCCCACGACATCGCAATGTTAGCCTGCCAGCGCATTCACGCGTCCCCAGACGAGGGCATTCTCGGCAGATATCTCCATCTTCTTCTGCCGAGGCAGCAGAACATCGCTGCAGTCCTTTACGGACTTTTGAAACTTCTAAATTCACTACATCTCTCTCATCTCTCTTTTCCTTAAGGATTTTGACATGTAAATTTGACATCAATGTCACTGACAGTACTACCAACCTAAAAAACAATAATTCTTTTTCGACGCGCGCAGTTTAAATTCAAATTTCACTTTATTTGTTGGTCACAGTAGTACATATATATATATATATATATATATATATATATATATATATATATATATATATATATATATATATATATATATATATATATATATATATATATATATATATATATATATATATATATATATATATATATATATATATATATATATATAGTTTGTAATGAAATTCTACTTTCTGATCGAACGCGGAACCGACCTCTCATCGGTTCTAGACGTTAAGTCTGAGTAGTGCCAACGGATGGTACCAACAGGTCAACCAATCCGTGCACCGTAACCCATTCATGCGGTGACTGCTTGTCGGCCAGCTAGTTCGGAGAGGATTTCGGTCGCGGGTCTCCGAATGGATTACGCTCAATTACAATATTTCAGTCACCTGAACTTGCCCGTTTTCCAAACGCGTCAACAATTACTCATCCAGAACGAGAAACCTACATTACGTTAGTTCTGGATGCGATCTATCCACAGATCTCAAATCAAAAAAAACGCTACAAAATCCCATAGGCGCGTTACCGATTCACCGACGCGGTACCGAAAAATATACTACTCGAACTTAAACCGAAGAAAACTACTCTAAAGAAATGACGAAACAAGCAAAGGTACCGCGTACCGCGCGCGACGCGAAACCGACTTCAGCGGATTTGCCGAAACCCTAACCTCGCGACGGCATACCTACCCTGCACTTTCCTTTCACGCTGAAAAAAAACGAGCCACTGAAAAGGAAAGTCGTTAGTTATCTAGCAATTCATGTTATTTTTATTCAGTTCCTAAAAATATGTATAATTTTTCTATTAATATTTCTATTTTTTTCTGCTTTTATTCTTTATACAACACTATTGAGTAGTTAATAATAATAATATAATTGTGGTTTTAAATTTTAATTTAATAATTACTACTATCACTAACATCAGACGAATAGATGTAGAAACCTTTCCATTTAATTATTTTTCTTTTAGATCATTTGTAGTAATGAGTTACTTGACTACGAACGTTATTTACTTTTCAAGTTTAATTAATGAATAGATATGATTAAAAATTTTCCGTGTGTGTGTGTGTGTGTTTGCGTTTATCAATTTTTATTTCAGTTATCTGTTCGTAATAATAATTTTATTTACTTTTATTTGTTGAAATTTTCAGGAAATTATTTAAACTTTGATGTTGCCTGTATTTAAAGGTAGATAAATATTTTACCCAGATTATAAAAATTAAAACTTTGTTTTCTATTTTCAACATAGAATTCAACTTGGTATAACTTTTACTTCATTTCCATTTTGACGCATACAAGAGATTCACTTAAACCGATGCTTTGGATTATTTGTGTGTGCATACGAGTATCCATCTTATTTTTTTTTTTTTTTATATCAAAATTTAGATCGACTGTGATTTCAAGTATGAGGAAAGAATAAAGAAGCAATAGTATTTTTACAATGGGATTGAGTAAAATTAAAATGAAGTAAAAAGTCATAAATGACTAACGTAAAACTCATTAATTTCTGGAAAATTTTCGATTAAGCATATTTATATAGCGAGCGATTTAAGACATTTCTGTGCTTCTTCTGTTAAATAATTTCAAAATTTTACTGCTATACTTCAAAGAATAATCATATTTCATTTTAAAATAAAATATTACACAGGCAGTATATATAGATTGGTAGGGATTATGTCGTTTTTTTTTTTTTTTTTTTCAAATAATTGCTTGGGTTGAGATCTATGATATAATTCAAAGACAATGGATCCCAATTCTGTAGGCGAAAGCTCTCCGTACTGAACTTTAAAATAACAAAATCGTTTTACTATGACGAAAACATCGCTTTTGATTAATGTTAGTTGAGGTTCCCACTTGTTTTATGTGATTAACGTAGGCCTTTAAAGTTTCGCTTTGATTTAACGAAGCCACTCCGTGTTCCTTTATTTACCTTTATATTCTTTCGATCGCGACATGTCCTTTAATCTACGCCGGATTATTATAATCGCGATATGACTACGGCGAAATATTATAATCGCGATATACTAGTTGTTTTTTTTTTGTTTTTTTTTTACTATTAACGGTTAGAACATTATCCATCCCGATTAGTGCACTTCCGGGATCTTGTTATTAAAACCACGAAATCGTTTCAACTTCCTCTAAGTTATTAGTTGGTGCGGCAAAAACTCGTTAGTAAGAACCTGTTATCAACCCCCTACTAACCGCAATTAACTTACTTCAATTGTCAACTATTTCGATTATTGTGTATCAGCGCTATTTCCAATGAAGGTAATAGTATAACGATTCATTATTAGCCAATTACAAA
>OZ017740.1:243071036-243081036 GCA_963969285.1 Odontomyia ornata | reverse complement strand
ATTTAACACTAGCTGTTCGGCTACAGTAGTTGCTTCCTGGTTGGGAACGGGGTAGACCTCGGGCCACTTGCTGAAATAATCAGCTACGACCAGCGTGTATCGATTTCTCCATTCAGATTCAGGAAAGGGTCCAGCGATGTCAACAGCAATCCTTTCAAACGGTACCCCCACGTTATAGGTTTGCAGTTGTCCTCTCAGTCGTCGTTTTGGACTTTTGACGGAAGCGCAAATTGTGCATCTGCGACACCAGTCCTCTACGTCTTCTCGAGCGTGGAGCCAGTAGAATCTTTCCCGCAATTTCGCTAAGGTCTTGTTAACACCGAGGTGGCCTCCCGAGGATCCTTCATGCATTTCCTTAACCACATCGTGGATTCGGCTTTTGGGTAGTAAAGTTTGCATCCTATAGGAGCTGCCATCCGCCGTTTCCCATTTCCGCTTGAGTACGCCACCCTCCACCTGAAGGGAGTTCCATTGTGCCCAATAGCTTTTTAGGGTTGCGCCATGCATCGAAACGTCCTTCCACTCAGGCCGCCCAGTCGTCTCCTTCCATACGAGCAATGGTCCGATGTCTTCATCGGCTAACTGGGCATTTCGAATCTCCTCCAGTGACCAACCTTCATCGAATTCGGCCGTTATCAATCGCAGATCAACGGGCGGTTCCTTTTCCTCAATCCGTCGGCAATGCTTGCAGTTATCTGGACATGGACGGCGGGATAGGGCGTCAGCATTTCCATGAACTCCGCCCTTCCGATAAACAATTTCGTAGTCGTATGACTGCAATCTTTCGATCCATCTCGCAACTTGTCCCTCGGGGTTTTTAAAGTTGAGCAGCCATCTCAGTGATGCATGGTCCGTTCCAAGAACAAATTTCTGGCCATATAGATACTTGTGGAACTGCTTGGTGGCCTCTATTATAGCCAATAGCTCCTTCCTGGTCACGCAGTAGTTCCTCTCACTTTTTGAGAGAACTCGACTGTAATGAGAGAGGACTCTTTCTTCGCCATTGATCTGCTGGGAGAGTACAGCTCCAATACCGCCGTTGCTTGCATCGGTGTCAACTACAAACATTTTTCCGGGTTTCGGATACGCCAGCACGGGTGATTCACATAGCTTTTCCTTCAGGGTCTCAAAGGCTGTCCGGCATTGTTCGTTCCAGACATACGGACGATTTTTCTCGGTTAGCTGATGGAGACACTTAGCTATTTTGGCAAAGTCTTTGACGAATCTTCGATAGTAGGTTGCCAGGCCCAGGAAACTTCGTAGTTGGCGCTTGTTGTTTGGTGTTGGCCAGCTTTTCACGGCTTCAATTTTCCCTGGGTCTGTTTTGACCCCTTCTGCTGATACGACATGTCCCAGGTATTTTACTTCAGCTGCGAAAAGGGTACACTTGTCGGGACTAAGTTTCAAATTTGCCAGTCGCAGTCTGTAGAAAACCTCTTCTAAGTTCCGCACATGCTCTTCGAACGTTCTCCCGATGACGATGATGTCATCTAGGTACACCAAGCAGGTTTTCCAGGTTAGACCACGTAGCACGTATTCCATCAAGCGTTCAAAAGTGGCTGGAGCATTGCAAGGCCCAAATGGCATCACCATAAACTGCCACAATCCGGTCCCAACTGAAAATGCGGTCTTCTCTCGGTCCTTCTTGTCGATTTCTACCTGCCAGTAGCCACTCTTGAGATCGAGTGTAGAAAACCATTTTGCGTCGGCTAAAGTGTCCATGATGTCATCGATGCGTGGGAGCGGGTAACTATCTTTCTTAGTGACGTCGTTAAGCTGCCTATAGGCGACACAAAAACGAGTGCTACCATCCTTTTTCTTTACTAGAACTACAGGCGCGGCCCATGGACTGACAGAAGGTTCAATAACGCCTTGTTTTTCCATGTCCGAGATCAGCGCGCTCACTTCTCCTTGTTTGACTATAGGGAGGCGTGTGGGTGCTTGTCGAATCGGCTTGGCTCCCTGTGTATCTATGACGTGAGTTACCAGGCTCGTTCGGCCTTGGTCATCCGGGCTTGTTGAGAAGATGTCACTGTACTTGGTGACCAGATCAGAGGCTCGCTTGAATAGCTGTACTGGCAATTTGACCTGCTTCAATATTGCAGACGTTAATTCCCGGGCTTTGTCTGTGTCTTGCCTCCTTTTGCAATGATGGTCGTGAGTAGCTTCCAAAGAGGTGATGGTGGAAACAGGCTGGCAGCTGCCGATGACTTCTCCCGCTTTGATGCTCGTGGTTGAATCTGCGGTGTTAAGGACTCTAACCGGCACATATCCGTTCTTTATAGATCTTACAAGGCTTCGTCCTACAATCAAACTGCGCAATGCGGACGTCTTCGTTGGCTCTATCAGATAAGATCGGTGGTCTCCAGAATCACCATCAAGCTTGGCCCATACAATGCTTTCGGAAGAATTCGGTACATCAGTGTCAGTACATACCACTACATTCATCTTGGGAATTTGGGCGCTGGGATCCTCCATTAGTACTTCGACATTCTGCCATTTCAATACACGGTTGCCCAAATCCAACGTGATTCCATGTGGTCGCAGAAAATCCATTCCGAAAATGCAGTCATCCATAATGTTCGCGACCAGAAAATTATGTCGGAACACAAGGTCTCCCAACTGTATCTGGAGGTTGACCTCTCCATGAACAGGTGCAGTTTCTCCCGTAGCTGTCCGTAGTGAGAAAATTCTGCCCTTGTGAAGTTGTTGCTGTCTAACTAGGTCTGGTCGGATAATCGATCGGGTTGCATCAGTGTCGATTGTTATGGTGCAGTGTTCTCCGTCAACTTGACCCGGAAGGCATAAGTCCGCTTCTCCACGATGTAGTCTTGACACGGTGATGGTGGTGCTGGGGACGTCGATCCTCCTAGCCAACCTCTGCCCCACGAAGTTGGCCGTTGCAGTTTGATGGGCCTCCATTCTAGGTTCCTGACTCGATCTGGATCTCCACCATCCTGGACAATACCTCCATTTTCTTCGATTCTTGCAGTCTCTTTGCAGGTGCCCCTTCTCACCGCAATCCCAGCATCTAGGCGCACCATTTACCTGCCGCCCTCGCTCATTTTCCACGCGCTCACACCGGCACTCGTTTGCCATTACCTCATGGAGCCAGGCTGTGCTACGAGTCGCATTTTTCGCTGCCTCATAGTTCAGACTATAAACCATTGCGGCCTTAACCGTTTGCTTTTGAGCTAATCGCACAGCTTGTTGCAATTCCAGGTCCTTTAAGGCACTGATGAATGCTTCTGTCGCTGCATCATCTCGATGTTCTGGGTCGTAAGCTGGATAAGCCAAAAGTGCCAGTCGCTCAATGTCTTGGGCTAGCTGCTGTAAGGTTTCGCCAGACCTCTGCATCCGATTCCGTAGCTGTGCCCGATAAATCTGCTTCAGATGGTCGCCTCCATAACGCATGTCGAGCGCGTTCAATATAGCAGCCGGGTATGAGTGTAAATCAACGGGGATCGTCTGCAAAAGCTCGGCAGCTGGGCCTCTTAGAGCAAGAATCAATGCAGTTGCGCGTTCCTGGTCATTCCAGCGATTCGCCCTTGCGGCAGCTTCAAACTGGGTCTTGTAAATACTCCAGACCGTTTGCCCATCGAATATTGGCGCTCGCACATTTCTAGACGAGCCTTGAACTGCGGTTGTAAGCGGGGCTGGTGAGGCGGTTACTACTGCCTTTGCTGCTTCCAATTCCTTTTTCATGTTTTCCATCTCATTGTTGATTCTCTCCTCGACCTGGCTGACATTTTCCTCGACCTGGTAAACCTTTTCCTCGACCTGGTCAACCTTTTCCTCGACGCCTTTAATTTGATTGTTGAGACTACCGAGCTCCGCTTTTATTTCGGTTGACTGTTTCTCCAGCTTCTGTGTGGTGTCTGCCTTGATGTCTGCTTTGATTTCGATTGCTTGTTGGTCCAGCTTCGCTGATTGTTCATTTAGCTTCGTTGATTGCTCATTAAGCTTCGTTGATTGTTCATTTAGCTGCGCTGATTGTTCATCCAGCTTCGCAGTCAGACTGGATGACTGTTCATTTAGCTTCGCTGATTGTTCATCTAGCTTCGCAGTCAGACTCGATGACATCAGCATTAACATTTGCATTAGCACATTTTCTGGCTCCTTTGATTTTGGTGTTTCTACTTCTCCACCTTCTGCGCCTTTTTCCGCATCTGAGAGCTCACCCGAATCCAGATTCCCGCCTTCCGACTCGATCGCGTCACGCAAGCGTGCAATCAGTATGGCCTTTGTACCTTGCGTGGCCAGATTTCGCTTTTCCAACTCCTCTTTGAGCTCGGATATGCTCAATTGATTAATTTTTAGATGTAAGTTTCCTGGCATTTTTATTGTTTTGGCTATTTTTCCACCAGTTTTCACGTTAATTTACACTATTGTGCACTTTAAAAATGTTTAATCGTTTTCGCTTCCAAAATTTTCTTTCTCACTTCTTGACACCATTGTCGCGTGTTTTGGTTCGCGGCCAATAATTTTAATGTTCCGGGAAAGTGAAAACGCAATGTCTTTTAATTTAAGTTAAAAGAGTTTATTTAATTACAAAAGTGCACAATGATCAATTTAACAATTTAACACTTTCACTAATTTTAATTTTCACTATGAAAAAAATCTAGCACTTGTCCATAAACTTCTTATCGCAATTGTCTTCTAAATCACTTCACTATTGCGAAACACACTTTTCTACTACTCGAATAATATCGCTTCCCACATACTATCGCAGTTCTTATCGCGGTCGAATGAATGATCCCCCCATTCATTCAGCTCGCCTTTATATAGGGTCTCTACCTATTCACCCATTTCTCGTACATTGGCGAATGTTCTACCGAGAGGTACCTCGTAGATTCGAGCAAATTAATGAATGGGGTGACGTCACTTGCAGATGTTGATCATGCTTGTTGGGTTCTCGTGGGTTCGAGTAAATTCATTTGTTGACGTTCTTAATGATTATGAAAACAATTGCGACAGTAGCTCGCAGAATTATTTGTACATGTAATTATTTGTACATGTAACAATACATACATATATATATATATATATATATATATATATATATATATATATATATATATATATATATATATATATTATATATATATATATATATATATATATATATATATATTTACATATATATATATATATATATATATATATATATATATATATATATATATATATATATATATATATATTGTTACATGTACAAATAATTCTGCAAGCTACTGTCGCAATTGTTTTCACAACAATGAAGAACACGAATTTACTCGAAACCACGAGAACCCAACAAGCATGAACAACATCTGAAAGTGAGTCACTGCTCCATTCATTTGCAGTCGCTCGAATGTTCCCGCGAATTCGCCAATGTACGAGAACTGGGTTGAATGACTACAGACCCTATATAAAGGCGAGCTGAATGAATGGGGGGACGATCATTCATTCGACCGCGATAAGAACTGCGATTGTGTGTGGGAAGCGATATTATTCGAGTAGTAGAAAAGTGATTTTCGTAATAGTGAAGTGATTTAGAAGACAATTGCGATAAGAAATTTATGGACAAGTGTTAGATTTTTCATAGTGAAAATTAAAATTAGTGAAAGTGTTAAAGTGATCATTGTGCACTTTTGTAATTAAATAAACTCTTTTAACTTAAATTAAAAGACATTGCGTTTTCACTTTCCCGGAACATTAAAATTGGCCGCGAACCGGAAAACACGCGACAGTGGTGTCAAGAAGTAAGAAAGAAGATTTTGGAAGAGAAAACGATTAAACATTTTTGAAGTGCACAATAGTGAGAATTAACGTGGAAACTGGTGGAAAAATAGCCGAAACAATAAAAATGCCAGGAAACCTGCATCTAAAAATTAATCAATTGAGCATATCGGAGCTCAAAGAGGAGTTGGAACAACGAAATCTGGCCACACAAGGTACAAAGGCCATACTGATTGCACGCTTGCGTGATGCGATCGAGTCGGAAGGCGTGAATTTGGTTTCGGGTGAGCTCTCAGATGCGGAAAAAGGCGCAGAAGGTGGAGAAGTAGAAACACCAAAATCAAAGGAGCCAGAAAATGCGCTGATGCAAATGTTAATGCTGATGTCATCCAGTCTAACGTCGAAGCTAGATGAACAATCAGCGAAGCTTAATGAACAGTCGTCCAATTTAACTACGAAGCTAGATGAACAATCAGCGAAGCTCAATGAACAGTCGTCCAATTTAACTGCGAAGCTAAATGAACAATCAGCTAAGCTGGATCAACAAGCGATCGAAATCAAGGCAGATTTTCAAAAACAGTCCACCGAAATAAAAGCGGAGCTCGGCAGCCTGAACAAACAAATTAAAGGCGTCGAGGAAAAGGTTTACCAGGTCGAGGAAAAGGTCAGCCAGGTCGAAGAGAGAATGAACCATGAGATGGAACAAGTGAGAAAAGAATTGGACTTCATCAGCCCCGCTTATAACCGCAGCGCAAAGCACATCCAGAAATGTGCAAGCACCAATATTCGATGGGCAAACGGTCTGGAGTATTTACAAGACCCAGTTTAAAGCTGCCGCAAAGGCAAATCACTGGAATGAGCAGGAACGAGCAACTGCATTGATTCTTGCTCTAAGAGGCCCAGCTGCCGAGCTTTTGCAGACGATCCCCGATGAATTGCACTCAAACCCGAATGCTATAATGAATGCGCTCGACATGCGTTATGGAGACGATCATCTAAAGCAGATTTATCGGTCACAGCTCCGGCATCGGATGCAGAGGTCTGGTGAAACCCTACAGCAGCTAGCCCAAGACATTGAGTGACTAGCACTTTTGACTTACCCAGCCTACGACCCAGAACATCGAGATGACGCAGCGACAGAAGCATTCATCAGCGCACTAAAGGACCCGGAATTGCAACAAGCCGTGCGTTTAGCTCAAAAGCAAACGGTTAAGGACGCATTGGCTTATAGTCTGAACTATGAGGCAGCGAAAAATGTGACTCGTACCACTGCCCGGGTTCGTGAGGTAGTGACAGACGAGTGCAGGTGTGACCGCGTCGAAATTGAGCGAGACCCGCATGTAAATGGTGCGCCTAGATGCTGGAATTGCGGAGAGATGGGGCACCTGCAAAGAGACTGCAAGAAGCGAAGAAAACCGAGCTATTGTCCAGGGTGTGCAGCTAGGAGGAGATCCAGACCGAGTCAGGAGCCCAGAATGGAAGCCCTTCAAACAGAGGGGTCGGGAAACATGTAAGAGCCAACTTCGTGGGGCGATCGACGTCCCCAGCACCACCATCACCGTGTCAAGACTACATCGTGGAGAAGCGGACTTATGCCTTCCGGGTCAAGTTGACGGAGAACACTGCACCATAACAATCGTCACTGGTGCAACCCGATCGATTATCCGACCAGACCTAATTAGACAGCAACAACTTCACGAGGGCAGAATTTTCTCACTACGGACAGCTACGGGAGAAACTGCACCTGTTCATGGAGAGGTCAACCTCCAGATACAGTTGGGAGACCTTGTGCTCCGACATAATTTTCACATTATGGATGACTGCATTCTCGGAATGGATTTTCTACGACCACATGGAATCACGTTGGATTTGGGCAAACGTGTATTGAAATGGCAGAATGTCGAAGTACTGATGGAGGATCCCAGCGTCCAAATTCCCAAGATGAATGCAGTGGTATGTACTGACACTGATGTACCGAATTCTTCCGAAAGCATTGTATGGGCCAAGCTTGATGGTGATTCTGGAGACCACCGATCTTATCTGATAGAGCCAACGAAGACGTCCGCATTGCGCAGTTTGATTGTAGGACGAAGTCTTTTTTTTTGTTTTGTGGTAGGGAGGTGAAGGCATTTATGCCCGCCGAGTCTGGCAGTGTGGGACTCCCATGGAGGATACCTTTGGACTACCCACTAAACACCTCCCCTGTCAATCTGAGAACCTTGCCTGGAACCGTTTGACACATTACTTCGGGCCAGGTCTCGTTTTGTTACGCCGTGGGGCGCCTTCAAGCTGGGGAGTCCCTTTCCTAGCGGAAGGGGAGGGGGGAAGAGGAATTGCCAGAAGAGCGATCCCCCAGTGCCCCCGGCTGCTGTGAGTCCCTTTTATATTTTAGGACTGCCCGAGCATAATGTGCCACCTGGTTCCATTTGTCAACCGATTCGAGCATCACCGCAACTATATTATCCGGGGTGAGTTCTCCCGTCTCCCTGTAGAGTTCCCTTCGCAGCCTGGCCCATTTGGTACACGCAAAAAATGTGTGACAGGCATTGTCCTCCTCTCCTGGGCAAAACCGACAATCGGGAGACCGTGACTTGCCGATCTTGTGCAGGTAAGACTGAAAACACCCGTGCCCGCTCAAAAGCTGGGTCAGATAGAAGTCAGTCTCACCATGCCTTCGATTTAGCCACGGTCTCACATCCGGGATGAGGCGCGCAGTCCACCTTCCCTTCGTGCAATTCCTCCAAGACTGCTGCCAATCGTTGAGCGAGCGTTGTCTCTCCTCGCGGACAACCATCTCCCTCGCATCCTCGTTTCGGCGCAGGTAAATAGCGCGGCGCTCTCTAGCAAGGAGGGCGACAGGTATCACGCCTGCAATCACTCTCATACGAAGATGCAATTCTCAGTGCTCCTCTTCTCTGTACCTGTACCAATCGTTTTCGGTATACCTCCTTGCTGAGAGCGTCGCCCCATACCTCTGCTCCCTACAGTAGCACTGACCCTACAGCACTCATCAAGAGGCGTCTTCTTGATGGGCTGGGTCCCCCTACGTTGGCCATAAGTCGACTCAGGGCCGATATTCCCGAAGCAGCCTTCTCAGCCGTTGCCCTGATTTGCTCAGAGAAACTCATCTTCGAGTCGATCAGTAGCCCCAGGTACTTCACCGCTGGCTTCGATTCGATCTGTATATCTCCAATACTGATCATCCTTACTCTAGGGATTCTCTTTTTTGTCAAGATGACCACTTCGGTTTTCTCCAGTGCTAAACTGAGCCCGCGAGCAGTCATCCAGTCCCTCACTCGGCGCATTAGCATACCTAGCCTAAGTTGCGCTTGTTCAACGGTGCGTCCGGCGACCAGAGCCGCAAAATCATCCGCATAGCCGACCAAGCGCGACTCATCAGGCATCTCAAGTCTCAGTAGCCCGTCGTAAGACACGTTCCACAGGTCCGGACCAAGGATAGATCCCTGGGCAACACCCGATGTAATTTCCATCCTTCGTTGGCCCTGTGTCGTGTCGTAGAGCAGGCTTCGGTCCTTTAGGTAGTTCCTCAAAAGCCGCATTAGATATTCTGGAACTTGAAAAGAGTTTTCCAGCGTGTCCAGAATATTCACCCATCTAGCGGAGTTGGAGGCATTCCTGACGTCGAGTGTCACCAACAGGACGATCCGTCGCTTGGTGCGACTATATGCCTCTGCCTTTTGGACCGCGTTCACCACCTCTGCAATCGCATCAATGGTAGAACGTCCTGCTCTAAAGCCATACTGCCGAGGAGATAGGTCCCCAGCAGCACGAATCGCGTCAGTGAGTCTTCCCTTGATGAGTTTCTCTAGCACTTTCCCAGCCGTGTCTAGCATGCATAACGGGCGGTATGCAGACGGCGATTCGGGATTTCCCTTCCCCTTGCTGACCAGCACGAGCCTCGCCACCTTCCATCGTACCGGGAAAACCCCGTCCCGTAGGCAAGCGTTGCATGTGCTGAGCAGCAAGTCAGGACAATGGTGATAGACGAGCTGCAAAACCTCAGCTGGAACACCATCTGGACCTGGAGCCTTCCTCGCTTTCAGGGAGAGGACTGCCTCCTCCAGTTCCAGCTGTGTGAAGAGTGGGCACTCTACTGCTGTTTCACCATGGACAGCGTCAACACGGACGGGATGGGCGGGGAAGAGTCCCCGCACTATCGCGTCCATCTTTTCCGCGTCATGTATACAAGGCTTCCGTAGGGCACCAAGTTTCCCCATGACCAGCTTGTAGCCAAGGCCCCACGAATCCCTATTTACAT
>OZ017740.1:243056036-243063536 GCA_963969285.1 Odontomyia ornata | reverse complement strand
AAAGGAAAACAGACCTCGAATACCATCCCGTGCCGTTAGAGAGGAAAGAAAATATCAATTACCCAGCGGTTTGACATTGCTGGCTTCCAGCCAGCACCCCGGTCAAGAGCCCTCTCCCAATCATTGCGTTCCCGCCTGCGTAAAACCATTAATCCCCTCTTCTAACAAATAACAAGACAGTAGGGGAATAAAATTAACCCTCGATGCCCCAAGGTACAGAGAATCGAACTTCTAAGAACCGAGCGACGGGACGAGCTTGTACGGGATACATCCGACCGGTATTCTGCGCGTGGGTCACGACGTAAACTCGACTTCTTAATCGTCATCCGTAACTTTAACTCATTTCTTATAGTCCTACTTAGTACTAATCTCATCGTGTGATTTCATTCCCTTATTCCCGCATTCTTAATCGTGGGCTAATTCATTCTCATTAAATATTATTCTTATTGTCTATGCTTTTATTATTCTTACATTAGGTTTAGTATTGGGGCTGATCGATATAGGGTTTCAGATCTTTGATATTCCATACCCCACAGTCCTCACGTCTATCGTTCTCCAATTTAAAGGTCCATCGCGACACTTTCTCTTTGACCGTAAAAGGTCCAATGTACTCCGGAGCTAATTTCGCAGAAAAATACTTAGCTGCATCCGAGAGAACATAGTTTTTCCGCCAGACGCGATCCCCGACTTCAAGGTTCACGATTCGCCGTCTCAAATTGTATCTCTTTTTGTTCTTGCCTATCGCTTGCGCCATCCGTTCCAGGACTTCCTTCCGTAATTCCTCTAGCTTATCCGCTCGTTGCTCTACTGTGATCGTCTCCCGCGTCACTTCAGGACGTTGGTTGTTATCCCGGAACAATATCATTTCTCTTCCGAAATTGAAGAAGAAAGGGGTAACTTTGGTAACATCGTGTCGGTACGTTCGCAGAGCACATGCTAACTTCGCAAGGTATAGATCCCAATCTCTGCGATTATCCTTGACATACGACCTGATCATCCGCTTAATATCCTGGTTCCTGCGTTCCGCTGGGTTCGCTTGAGGATGATAGAGTGGCGTGAACTTTACTCGTATATCTATTCTGTAACTTTCCGCTAGCTTTTGAAGCGGTTTTCCGCGGAACTGTACACCGTTGTCGCATACCGAAAATCGCGGTACTCCAAAGAGTAGAATCACCTGGTCCTCAATCAAGCGACATACCGCAGCAGCCGTGGCTTTCCACAAAGGAAAAAGGAGAGTAAATTTGCTGACATAATCTATAATTGTCAGAATGTAGGTGTGGCCTTGTTTAGACCTGGGTAGTGGGCCGACGAGATCGATGCAAACCATCTCCCAAGCATCTCGCAATCCTTCTCCATGGGAAGCCATCTGTCCTACCGGTGCCTTCCTTTCGACTTTATTGGCTTGGCATGTCTTGCACCCTCTCACGTACCTTGCTACATCCGCTGCCATCTTCGGCCAGTAGTAGTTAGTGGCCACCCTTCCTAGCGTGCAACTGGTCCCCATATGCCCTGCCGTGGGATCGTCATGGCAACGATAGAGGATTTCTCTTCTTCCGTGCTTTGGAATAACTCTTTTCCAGGCAGTATCGCCTCCTAGCTCAGGATACCTCCTTGGCACGTATTTCTAGAGCACGTCCCCTTCCACCCGCCAATCCGCAAAGCGATCTGGGTCCCTCTCTACATCCAACTTCAGTCTCCGGTACCACGCGTCCTCAATGTCCACACTAGCCACGTATGTGTCCGGTACCATCCGAGACAGCGCATCCGGAACTAAGTGCTCTTTGCCCTTACGGTGCACTATCTCAAAGTCGTACTGCTGTATACGTACCGCCCATCTAGCCAATCATCCTGTCGGGTCCTTTAAATCGGTCAGCCAAATTAACGAGTGATGATCGACCATCACCTGAAATCTCGTTCCCTCGATGTACGGTCTCAGCTTTTCAATTGCCCACAACACGGCCAGGCACTCCTTTCCAACTTTCGCTCAGATTTCGATAAGGACCGACTTAAGTAGCATATAACTCTCTCTCCCTCCGCGTGCTGCTGCGTAAGGACCGCACCAAGCCCCCAAGTCTGATGCATCCGTCTGGATCGAAAAAGGTAAGTTGAAATCGGGACAGGTCAAAATAGGAGCAGTGGAGAGTTTAAGCTTTGCATGCGTGAATGAATTCGCGCATTCCTGTGTCCATTCAAACTTAGTATTTTTCTTCAGTAAGTTTGTTAACGGCGACATCATGGTGGCAAAATCCGGAATGAATCGGCGGTACCAAGATACCATACCAAGGAACTGCCGGACACCTTTGACGTTTCGAGGGGCGGGAATCTCTAGCAAACTCTTCACTTTATCTGGATCTACGTTTAGTCCGTTTTCATCTACCACGTATCCTAGATATTTCAGCTGCCGCCGGCAGAACTCACACTTTTCTGTGGCGACCTTCAAACCAGCGGCACGGAGCCGCCTGAATATTTCCGTCAATACCTCCAGGTGTTTCGAAAAATCTTGCGTCACAACGACGATATCGTCCAGATATGTGAACACGTATGGTTCCAGATCCGGCCCCAAGACTCGATCGATCAGCCGCTGAAAAGTTGCCGGTGCATTTTGTAGACCGAAAAGCATACGCCGGAATTGGAAAAGTCCCTGGTGGGGTACGGTGAACGCCGTGAGCGGGCGTGATTCTTCCGAGACAGGTACTTGCCAATAGGCCGACTTCACGTCAAGCGAAGACAAGTACTTGGCGTCTCGCAGTTTGTCTAGAGTTGCCGATACGTAGGGAATCGGATAAGCGTCGTGCTCAGTTACCCTGTTGAGTTTGCGGTAGCCCACGCAAAAGCGAAATGATCTATCCTTCTTTTTCACCAACAGAATCGGTGAAGCCCAAGGGCTGGACGAAGGTTCTACTATCCCTTGCTCTAGCATCGAATTAAGTTCAATGTCGATGTGCTTCTGGACAGCTGGCGACACGGGGTAATACCGCTGTTTTATCGGGGCCGCAGTCGTCTTGATAACATGCTCCACTTGATTTGTGCAGCCGATACCATCTCCCATAAGGTCGAATTGCTCGTTGAGGAGCAAATCCAGGGCTTCCCTCTCTGCGACCGATAAGCCACTACGTGGTGTCAACTGCTCGGTTACTTCGCCCCGCATAGCACTTACAAAGCTCCATCGGTTCTCACTCAGGGTGACTACCAGCCCAAACTGTCGGATAAAATCCACACCCAGAATAATCTCCTGGGGTACCGATGGGACGACCAGTACCTGAAGCCAGATCAATCGTGCTCTCAACCTGAGTGGTATGCACACCACTCCAATAATCTTGCAGCTCATCTCGTTTGCCATCCGGATATTATTCAGTGTGGAGTCCAACAGCTCGACACCCATTCTATCCAGGATCTCCCATCCCTTTCCACCTACAATGGTATTCGAGGCCCCTGAATCCAAGAGTGACGAGTATCCCCACTCTTCCTGTCAATGACAAACGCCACCTCTGCTCTCGCGGCTTCTTCTCCTCTTCTCCGTGTGCTCAGGCCGCCGCCTACTGAGCACAGTGCGAGTTTTCCGCTGGCTTACCTTGGGGAGGATTCGATCCTTGATATCTATTGTTCCTCTCTCTCCCCGCGTCCCTATTACCGTGACGTTGTTCCCAACTTCTAAAACCCCTCCCATTTTCTCGCTGGCGACAATTCGGGCAAGTCGCTTTCCTGGTTCCTGGGCGACCACACCCAAAACATTTGCTCGGCTCTGAGCACTCTCTGGATGTGTGCCCTTGAGCCCTGCAATTCCAGCACTGAATCCCTGGCCGCTGCATTGCAGCCATTCCCGGCTCCCCTGCTCGCTCCACATACGCCAAATCGGGTTCCAGTAGCCGCTGGCTTCTCCTCGATGATGGGGGCTTATACGCCTCAACCGAAATCCGCGTGGCTACCAGCGTACGTCCCAATTTCACCAAGTCTGCGGTTGACGCAATTTCCTTTAGAGCCAGTTGGGTTTGGTAGAAGGGCGCGATATTCTCCCTCAGAATTTCCAGCTTATCTACTTCTGAGCATGGGATCGAGCGACGATGGAATAACCCCTCCATCACCGACACGTAGACTCCCATGGTTTTTTAATCTCCTCGAGTATCTTCTTGTCATAGTTTGGGGGGAGAAACTCCGCCCTCAACTCTGCAACAAGCTCCGTCCAGCAATTGATTCCTGCTCGCTGTGCTCGAAACCAGACCAAGGCCCGCCCTTCAAATAAGTCTACCGCTGCTAAGTAGAGCTGTTCCGTGGACACTCCGCGTGCTAATCGGAGCTCCTCCACTCGCTCCAGAAATGCACTCAGCGATCCCGAGTCCCCACTATATCGAAGTCCCCACTTGGAGACGTCCTGCCACTTCGCAGCAATCAGCGCAGGCCGCAGAGGGGGTGTCTGGGAAGCACTGGGTCCAACCTGTATTTGCGTTCCAGCATCTTCTTTCAGCGCGGATGTCCGTGGGGTGCTAGGTCCAGCCTGTATTGTCGTCACAACATCCCCTTCTATCCCTGGCTGTTTCATCGGAGTGCTATGTTCGGCTCGCGCAGGTTGTTCCCCGTTTGGACTCCCATCAATCACTGGGCTCCCTCCTTCTCCCTCCGCTTGTTCCAGTAAGTCCCCTATTGCCATAACCAACTGGACCCGCAACTTTTCCAGCTGGTCCTCCATTTCGTCGTCTACCGCAGTAATATTTTTGAGCCTCCTTAAGGCGAAGTCTATCTTTGCCCGGATCTTCCAAAAATCTGATGACGGAGACTTCTCGTTGAACGTCTCCAGTAAACTGTTTATCTCCTGAAACTTCTCCTGTACGGCCTTCAAATCGTTTTCGGGGGAATACGGGTATGCCCTCACTGATATTAATGAGGTATCCCCAGAGGCTTTAAATCTGACAGCCTTCCGCAGCAACTTCCGCATTACCTCCACTGTCCCGGTAGGCTGCCCCCTAATCTCTAACTCATATATGAGCTCCTCGCGGCAAAGCCGATCTACCAGTATTCTGCCCGCCTTGGCCATCGTGGAACGAACGCTTAGCTTTATTCTTAAATTAACTTATATGTACTACACACTATGCAATTTACGCCTCTACTAATCCTCAAAATTTCACTTTATTTCTCCAAGCGATATCTATGATATAAGCAATATTCCACTAAAGTTTATGTCTACCGAAATGACGACTATCGTTTCTTTCAGCGCCAAAATTATATTTACCTTTTCCTTCACGTCCAGCCGTCACACGTCTCGAAACCGGATCCTGAGATGTGTTCGCTGCGGGCGTTGTCACGTGATCCTACGAATCGCCACACTACGTCCTTCAGATATCCTTTATCTCCTATATGTTTCCACGATTGGATTGGGTGCAATCCCATACGATCACTTTCCGTTCATAGCAGCAATCTTATCGCTTACCACATAACCTCACACTCCCGCGATTCTACACATTCACTTGCGAATACAAATTTAGCCACTCTTCACCGAATATCACACTCCCGCAATTTTACGCATTCACTTTCAAAGCACCAATTTTACCACTTTTCACTTTCACGATAAACGTACGACGTAACTTTTAAGACTTCGCGTTTTCGAAGGTGCGGTTCAATTAGGGAACTCCGTAATGGGCCCCACGTTGGGGGCCAAATGTTGCCTTTCACTAGTGGTAAAGGGGGTTGGGTGCTCCGGTTGGGGTCTTTGGGTCCCGACCAGCCCGCGGAGACAGGGGTGGATGAGCGCCACTCGCCAACCCGTAAAATACCCCGGAAGCCAATTGGCGAGGTTAAGCCTCCCGGACCAACCAACGCTTTTCGCCTTCAACCCCTATATTACTTTTGTCCCACTTAGGGCTCCGCCCCGACTCTCCAAGATCACTGCCCTGTTGCTTCGTGGTCGTCACCCTCCTTTCCTGGTGCACCCCTGGTTGTTCAGCACGAGGGAGGGCTACGTGCTCGGTCCTATCCCGTAGTCGAACAAAATTGCACGCACTCCCCCGAGCCAGGTTCACAAATGGGGCACCAAACCTAAAATATAAATATAAATGCGCCTCCTCGTCACCTCTCCAACCAAATGAATAGTCACGGAAAAAATTTAGGTTGATCGGAATGAGGCTTTTAATATAATTCATTGAGCAAAATTAATATTATTCATTGAGCAAATTCGTTAATTATCCCTAGTACAAATTCTTAATCATTTCACTTAACTCAACTACCTTGGGGCGCCCCGGCACGAGGTCGAAAATCCTGTTCCTCGATCAACTTTTAGGTTCTTGGAATCGCCGATTCCGCTCGAATCGCTAGTGCCGCACAAATTGAATCGCTGATGCCGCACCACTCGCCAATGCCGCACAAATTGAATCGCTGATGCCGCACAAATTGAATCGCTGATGCCGCACAAATTTAATCGCTGACTTCCACTCCGATACAATGAATCAACATCCGCCAGTACGATCGGAGAACGTCCTCACCCCGCAAAGGTCACACCGAGAAGAGGAACAGGCCACTTCTTCTTTCACTTCCGTTCACTTTCCCCCCAGTTCTCGGTAAGCACCGTTAACATTCCAGCGCATAAGCATTCCACCTAGCAACCTCTGCGCCATCTAGCTCTTCACGCCAATTAACCTGGGGGGAGAAATTTGAATATCAATGTCCGCTTATTGTGCATATTTGCTGCAATTTTCCTGGTCGTTGCGAATTAATTTCAACTAACTTATATCGTTGTCTCTCGATTTTGACTTCGATGTACAATTTGTTTGGTGGATATATTTCTCGAATTCAATATTGAATGTTTGTATTGATTGCATAATAATTTGTAAGTTGAAATTTAAATACACAGGGCTCGAATCATTGTCATCTTCTTGAGCATTACTAGTTGCTGATGCATTATTATATGCCTTCTGATATAGCACTAGCTCCGAAAAATTCTCGCAATATTTGGTCAATTGTAAATAAACGATGGGTTGGGTTGAAAGTTATTATTGTGAGCCAGCACATTGGTGTTACATATAACGAAGATGCTTTGTTAGGAAAATTCACGCTAAAATCCTTTGTAGCCGGACCCGATGATGTTTTGAGTACTCGTGAATCGTTTGTTTCCAACGTTGAATTCAGTACTGGGTTGAGGTTTCTATCCTTTGCTTCTTAAGGATTTCTTCAAGCTGGGCGTGGGTGCGTTTGGGCTCGTTTACTTCGCTGCGTTGTAATCCTTAGTTAATTAATTTAATTCTAAGCTTACGAGCTACCGTTTCTTTAATTGAATAGTATTTACTTACATTTTATCTTCATATACTCTAGCACCCTGGCTCGGGGTGGCATTTAGTACTTTTCCGCGCAGTCTATCCGTATACCCGGGTGCAACAGGAAAGGAGTGTCGAGCCCTGGAGTCGTCCCAATTGGCCTTGACGGCCTCGCCGTAAACTTCCCGTGACAATATATATATATATATATATATATATATATATGTATATATATATATATATATATATATATATATATATA
>OZ017740.1:243003536-243051036 GCA_963969285.1 Odontomyia ornata | reverse complement strand
GGCCCATCAAACTGCAACGGCCAACTTCGTGGGGCAGAGGTTGGCTAGGAGGATCGACGTCCCCAGCACCACCATCACCGTGTCAAGACTACATCGTGGAGAAGCGGACTTATGCCTTCCGGGTCAAGTTGACGGAGAACACTGCACCATAACAATCGACACTGGTGCAACCCGATCGATTATCCGACCAGACCTAGTTAGACAGCAACAACTTCACAAGGGCAGAATTGTCTCACTACGGACAGCTACGGGAGAAACTGCACCTGTTCATGGAGAGGTCAACCTCCAGATACAGTTGGGAGACCTTGTGTTCCGACATAATTTTCTGGTCGCGAACATTATGGATGACTGTATTCTCGGAATGGATTTTCTGCGACCACATGGAATCACGTTGGATTTGGGCAACCGTGTATTGAAATGGCAGAATGTCGAAGTACTGATGGAGGATCCCAGCGTCCAAATTCCCAAGATGAATGTAGTGGTATGTACTGACACTGATGTACCGAATTCTTCCGAAAGCATTGTATGGGCCAAGCTTGATGGTGATTCTGGAGACCACCGATCTTATCTGATAGAGCCAACGAAGACGTCCGCATTCCGCAGTTTGATTGTAGGACGAAGCCTTGTAAGATCTTTGAGGCACGGATATGTGCCGGTTAGAGTCCTTAACACCGCAGATTCAACCACGAGCATCAAAGCGGGAGAAGTCATCGGCAGCTGCCAGCCTGTTTCCACCATCACCTCTTTGGAAGCTACTCACGACCATCATTGCAAAAGGAGGCAAGACACAGACAAAGCCCGGGAATTAACGTCTGCAATATTGAAGCAGGTCAAATTGCCAGTACAGCTATTCAAGCGAGCCTCTGATCTGGTCACCAAGTACAGTGACATCTTCTCAACAAGCCCGGATGACCAAGGCCGAACGAGCCTGGTAACTCACGTCATAGATACACAGGGAGCCAAGCCGATTCGACAAGCACCGAGACGCCTCCCTATAGTCAAACAAGGAGAAGTGAGCGCGCTGATCTCGGACATGGAAAAACAAGGCGTTATTGAACCTTCTGTCAGTCCATGGGCCGCGCCTGTAGTTCTAGTAAAGAAAAAGGATGGTAGCACTCGTTTTTGTGTCGACTATAGGCAGCTTAACGACGTCACTAAGGAAGATAGTTACCCGCTCCCACGCATCGATGACATCATGGACACTTTAGCCGACGCAAAATGGTTTTCTACACTCGATCTCAAGAGTGGCTACTGGCAGGTAGAAATCGACAAGAAGGACCGAGAGAAGACCGCATTTTCAGTTGGGACCGGATTGTGGCAGTTCATGGTGATGCCATTTGGGCCTTGCAATGCTCCAGCCACTTTTGAACGCTTGATGGAATACGTGCTACGTGGTCTAACCTGGAAAACCTGCTTGGTGTACCTAGATGACATCATCGTCATCGGGAGAACGTTCGAAGAGCATGTGCGGAACTTAGAAGAGGTTTTCTACAGACTGCGACTGGCAAATTTGAAACTTAGTCCCGACAAGTGTACCCTTTTCGCAGCTGAAGTAAAATACCTGGGATACGTCGTATCAGCAGAAGGGGAAAATTGAAGCCGTGAAAAGCTGGCCAACACCAAACAACAAGCGCCAACTACGAAGTTTCCTGGGTCTGGCAACCTACTACCGAAGATTCGTCAAAGACTTTGCCAAAATAGCTAAGTGTCTCCATCAGCTAACCGAGAAAAATCGTCCGTATGTCTGGAACGAACAATGCCGGACAGCCTTTGAGACCCTGAAGGAAAAGCTATGTGAATCACCCGTGCTGGCGTATCCGAAACCCGGAAAAATGTTTGTAGTTGACACCGATGCAAGCAACGGCGGTATTGGAGCTGTACTCTCCCAGCAGATCAATGGCGAAGAAAGAGTCCTCACTTATTACGGTCGAGTTCTCTCAAAAAGTGAGAGGAACTACTGCGTGACCAGGAAGGAGCTATTGGCTATAATAGAGGCCACCAAGCAGTTCCACAAGTATCTATATGGCCAGAAATTTGTTCTTCGAACGGACCATGCATCACTGAGATGGCTGCTCAATTTTAAAAACCCCGAGGGACAAGTTGCGAGATGGATCGAAAGACTGCAGTCATACGACTACGAAATTGTTCATCGGAAGGGCGGAGTTCATGGAAATGCTGACGCCCTATCCCGCCGTCCATGTCCAGATAACTGCAAGCATTGCCGACAGATTGAGGAAAAGGAACCGCCCGTTGATCTGCGATTGATAACGGCCGAATTCGGTGAAGGTTGGTCACTGGAGGAGATTCGAAATGCCCAGTTAGCCGATGAAGACATCGGACCATTGCTCGTATGGAAGGAGACGACTGGGCGACCTGAGTGGAAAGACGTTTCAACGCATGGCGCAACCCTGAAAAGCTATTGGGCACAATGGAACTCCCTTCAGGTGGAGGGTGGTGTACTCAAGCGGAAATGGGAAACGGCGGATGGCAGCTCCTATAGGATGCAAACTATACTACCCAAAAGCCGAATCCACGATGTGGTAAAGGAAATGCATGAAGGATCCTCTGGAGGCCATCTTGGTGTTAACAAAACCTTAGCGAAATTGCGGGATAGATTCTACTGGCTCCACGCTCGAGAAGACGTAGAGGACTGGTGTCGCAGATGCACAATTTGCGCTTCCGTCAAAGGTCCAAAACGACGACTGAGAGGACAAATGCAAACCTGTAACGTGGGGGTACCGTTTGAAAGGATTGCTGTTGACATCGCTGGACCCTTTCCTGAATCTGAATGGGGAAATCGATACACGCTGGTTGTAGCTGATTATTTCAGCAAGTGGCCCGAGGTCTACCCCATTCCCAACCAGGAAGCAACTACTGTAGCCGAACAGCTAGTGTTAAATTGGGTCAGCAGGTACGGCGTGCCTTGTGAACTACATTCGGATCAAGGCCGAAACTTTGAGTCACTAGTTTTTAGCGAAATGTGCGAGCAGCTGGCAATACGGAAAACGAAGACAACACCGCTGCATCCCCAATCCGATAGAATGGTTGAACGTTTCAACGGCACGCTCAATAAACACCTTGCCAAAATGGTTGACGAGAACCAAAGGGACTGGGACCGACATATCCCACTATTTTTAATGGCGTATAGAGCCGCTGAACATGCGTCGACGGGCCAAGCCCCAGTCATTTTTGGAAAGACTATTCGTTTGCCAGCCGATATAAAGTTCGGAACACCCCCTGAGAAACCCCAAACGGTCTCGGAGTACGCAAGTGATCTAAGACAACGGTTGAACCAGATACATCGGACAGTGCGAAAACACCTCGAATCGGCTACTGACCGCATGAAGACCAGGTATGATCTAAAGGCAAACTCTACTGGCTTCCAGCAAGATGACGTGGTGTGGCTTTATAACCCGCAACGGCGAAAGGGTAGGTCTCCAAAGTTGCAACATAATTGGGAGGGACCATACCGAGTTACAAAGCGAATCAACGACGTCGTATACCGAATACAGGAACATCGTAAGCCGAGAGCTAAAATGAAAATCGTGCATCTGGACCGTCTTGCCCCATATTACACCCAGGGAGAATTGACTACAAATAGTGACACATCTTTTCGGGGCGAAAAGAACTGAGGTGTTACATGTACAAATAATTCTGCGAGCTACTGTCGCAATTGTTTTCATAATCATTAAGAACATCAACAAATGAATTTACTCGAACCCACGAGAACCCAACAAGCATGATCATCATCTGCAAGTGACGTCACTCCATTCATTAATTTGCTCGAATCTACCAGGTACCTCTCGGTAGAACATTCGCCAATGTACGAGAAATGGGTGAATAGGTAGAGACCCTATATAAAGGCGAGCTGAATGAATGGGGGGATTCATTCATTTCAACCGCGATAGAAAACTGCGATATAGTGGAACGCGAAGTAAAGACGATTGATTGTTTGAGTGCGAAGTGATTTTAAGTGGACAGTTGAATGACAAATTTATAGACTTAGTGAAAATTAAAATTGTGAAATAATAAAATAAGTAATTGTGCATTTTTGTGATTAATTGAATAAACTCTTTTAAGTTAGTTTAAAGACATTGCGTTTTCACTTCCCCGGAACATTAAAATTATTGGCCGCGAACCGAAAACACGCGTATATATATATATATATATATATATATATATATATATATATATATATATATATATATATATATATATATATATATATATATATATATATATCTATATATATATAATATATTCTATATAGTATATTATATATATTTATATAATATATTATACATTTATATATATATATAATATATTATATATGTATTATATAAATTTATTATATATAAGATATAATCTGTTTAATCGGCGAAAAAATTGGCCAAGTGATTTTCACAGTCCCTTTTTGAAGTGATTTTCTTTTCATTAAGGAAGTTTTGCAAAGAGTGAAACAAATGATAATCTGATGGTGCAAGGTGTGGACTTTACGGCGGATGCATCAAAACTTCCCAGCCAAGCTCTGTCAATTTTTGCCGGGTCATCAAAGATGTGTGTGGTCTGACAGTGTCATGATGGAAGACAACGCCCTTTTTATTGATCAATTCTGGCCCTTTCTATTTTTACAATACCCTAAAAAATTATTAAATCTTGAGTTGTCTCTCCGTCCGTTAGTGCGTCACAGCAAGTTTTCTCGCAAACCAAATGAGCTAGAATGATGAAAATTTACAGCTCAATATTTTAAGTAGCCGTTTTCAATAAAAATAGGAAATTAAAGTGAAACTCCAATTCAAATAAGACTCAGCACAGCAGTTGAGACTAAACGATTGATATCGGTGAAAGTAGTCAGAAAGCAAACGCTCAAATTCAAAATGGCGGCCCCTGATTGTTCAGAAAAGAATTAAAAATGCTTGTATTAATGGCAACGCAAGTGCTGACTAAACTTTTATCGAAATCGTTTAGATTAACTATTTGAGATATTTAAGCCGACAAGTTATCTCCACTTAGTAATGTGTAAACAGCAATTGTGAGAAGGACAAAAGCTGTATTTATATGTGTATAATAATTTATTATCCGCAGATTTTCAATTAGTAATACATAAGTGTGCAGCTCAATTTTATTGGCAAAATACTCTACAAAGAGTCTCTAAATACGAACATCGGCAGATTCTTGTTATATTAATAAATACTCATGCGGTGCTACGAAAATTGCAGTAAGAACTACTACTAGAGCCAAATTCTTTTTCGGAATCTTACGCTACATACGAGAAATTTACCTTCCCGGCTGGTGCTGCCAACGGGGATTTTTTTAAATCAGTTAGAAGTTAAGAATCAAATACAATGTAATATTAAAATTTCTTTAAATTCACTTTCTTTACGTGATTGGCATCATAAAAATACTTAAATATAACTGTTTAATTTGCGAGAGAAATATGACAAGTAATAGTTTTGTGACTTCTGATCTCGTTTAGATCCTAACTTTATGTTTTAATACAGCGGGTCCGAACCTGGGAGTATTCACCCCTGAAGAAATAAAAACGGGATTTTCTGAGAGGTTGAGACAAGACTCAGTGCGAAAATTATAGAGGCATAAAACTACTTTGTACGGCGTAGAAAATATTTTCTAAAATATTTGAAAATAAAATCAGATCAAACGCCAACGGTGTTATTGGGGAGTATCAAGGTGGCTTTACAGCAGGTAGATCGACGATAAACCAATTATTTACAGTCAAGCAGGTGCTTAAAAATGCTGGGAGTTCAACATAGACGTACACCAAATTTTCGTTGACTTTAAGCAAGCATACGACAGTATTGATCGTAACGTACTGTACCAAATAATGCTTTGCTTTGGCATGCCAGTCAAATTGGTCCATCTTATTTAAATGACAAATACGTCGACGACCTACCAAATCCACATCAACAACCAACTCATCGATACCTTTGATACAAATATCGGACTTGTTAACGCAGGAGCCCAAACAAATTAAGGCGAGGAATAAACGACCCAAGCGAAAAGTAATTAGAGAAGTATAATTATACACGTCCGATGCGTTTAAATTCAGGTTTACTACTGTGAAAAAATGATTAAAACAGAAGAGAACAATTCATGTATTTGTGTATGTGAATGATAAGATGAGAGCGGAGTGAAAGAGTTGAATATATATTTTAACATCTCCCCTCAAGTCGAACTCCGATCGAGTGTCATGTCAGCGACTCCGAGTCCCAAAATGCATTTTTGATGCTTCGATGGCACTAAAGATTTTGCAAGGATGTCAGCTATCATCTCGTTGGTTGGGGTGTAACGGACTTGATTGTATGTTCTTGTAGAGCCTGCCAGATGAAGTGATGTCGGATATCTATGTGGTGGCATCGAGCGTGAAATCTTGGGTTGAGAGCAAGCTTTCCGGCACCTTAATTATCGCTGTAAATTATTACATCGGAGAGTTCGCTGAATCCAAGTTCTTTTAAGAACCTGATGAGGTGAACTGCTTCCTTTGCTGCATCTGTGAGTCCCATGTACTCAGCTTCTGTGGATGATAGCGCAACCGTCCGTTGCTTTCGCGATTCCCAAGAAATAGGCGATCCAGCAAGGATGAACACTGAACCCGTGTATGAGCGTCTGTCTTTTGTGCATCCTTCCCAGTCAGATTCCACGTAACTGATGAGTTATCGGTTAGTCCTTTAAAAACATAGCCCGTGATTCGTTGTTCCAGCGAGATATCTTTGAATACGTTTAGCGGCAGTCCAATGGACTTTCTTATGACAGTTCGTATATTGAGTCAAATTGCTTACTACATGTGAAATATCTGAAAGAGTTCCCACGACCTGCTTCTCTTGTGTTCACATTGTCGTCGTCGGAAATATCTGCTAAGTTAGTTCTGGTTGCGAGCGGGGTATGTGCGGGTTTGCAATTGTCATTCCAAAACGATCGAAAATATTTCGAATATAGCCAGATCGCGATATATATGTTGAGTCCTTTTGGCGATTGATTTCGATGTCGATACAATATTTTACATCTCCAAGGTTCTTGATCTTGAATTTTCCATGCAGTCGTTCTATGATTTTGTGAACTTTCGTGTCTTTTTGGAGGCGGTCAAGATGTCATGGACGTAAACGAGGATGAACATTTCTTTTGTTTTCTCGACGTATATACATGGGTCTGAATTTATGGGTGCGAAGCCGAGGTCTTGGAAAGTTTCGCTGAGTTTTGCGTGTCATTGTCTGCCAGACTCCCTTTTTAAATTGGTCTAGCATTAAATTAGACTTCGCAACGAGGTCTCGGTCCTTTTCCCTGACGACTATCGATTCGAGCATCTTTTCCAAGAGTTCAGGTGGATACATGTATATTTCGGTGTCGATGCTACCATTTAGGTAAGCCGTAGTTACATTAAGTTGCAATATCTTCATGTCGAATTCTGTTGCCAGTATAGTAAATAATCGAAGTGAGCTGAGTCTAGCAACTGGTGCAAATGTATGGTGAAAGTCGATACCCGGACGTTGAGAGAATCCTTTTGCGACTACTCGGGCCTTTCTACGTTCTAGGGTACTATCAGCGTTCAACTTGTTCCTTAGAATTGTTCGACATCCGATGATATTTCCGGTTTCGGGACGATCGACAATTTGCCATGTATCGTTCATGATAAGTTGTTTTATCTCAGCGAGTACGGCGTCCTCAAATTCCTACCTATCTGGTCCTGAAATGGCATAGCGTACTGGTATTTCGGATGCAAACATTGCGATTTGCGCGTCGTGCCATTCTTCGTTGATCTGGTCTTCTTGATTGTTTCATATCAGCGGTTTCCTGGTCTTCTTGATTGTCGTCCATGTCAGCGGTTTCCGTCGTTATTTGGAATTTCCAAAACTTCCGCATTCTGGTTGTCGTCCGGAACCATGTTGTAAACTTTGGTGGGACGGCTATGACCCTTGGTTTAGATTATTCTTGGCCTTCCCGGACCACGTTTTATTGGTATGTTTATTGTCGTCTCGTTGTCATAGTGAGGTGCGGAACTTGAACTCGTTTCGCTTTGTGGAATTTACGGCGATGATGTGCACAGTATGAAAATGTGCTCGATGGGATTCGTATTAGAAACTATTTCGTTTTGAGCATCGTCAATGTAAACAGCATGTGGAAATGTTGATTCCTGACTGAGTATGTCGTTGTAAATAAAATCTTCATATTTATTTTTGGTTTCAAATTCGTCAAAAAATGTTACATCTCTGGTGATCCGGATCTTTCTTTCGCGCGGAATCCAACCACGATATGCTTTTGATGTATTCGAATATCCCACGAATGTTCCTTCGACACTTCTGGTATCGAATTTTTCTTTTCCTGGAGATATACCGACCTCATAAATTTTAGTTCCGAAAGTTCTGAAGTATTTGATGTCCGGTTTTCTTCCTGTCCAATTTTCGAATGGAGTAACTTCTTTGAGGCTTTGTGTGGCGCATCGATTCCTGACGTGATTAGCCATAGGGATTGCTTCAGCCCAAAATGATGGTGGAACTCCAGATTGGATCAGCATACAACGGGCTATTCTACAAGTGTGCGGTTTTTGCGTTCCGCAACGCCGTTCTGCTGTGGTGTATTTGCAGTTGATAAACGTTGTTGTATTCCAGCGTCCTTGAAAATTGAACCGGTCGCTGAATTGCAAAATTCCTCAGTTGTCCGATTGAAAAGCTTGAATTTTCTAACATGTTTTAGTCTCCACGTAGTTTTTATACTCGATGAACTTTGAAACCGCCTCGTCTTTACTTCGAAGAAAGTAGACTTCGCACTAACGACTTTTATCGTCTGTTAATGTCATAAAATATCGCGCTCTGCCAATGGAAGTTGAGCTCATAGGACCGCATAGATCTGTGTGTACGATTCCAAGAATGTCTTGTGATCTATGAATGCGAGTTGGAAATGGTTTCCTTATAAGTTTACCAGCGGCACATACTTTACAATTTCGTAGCTAGTCCGCATTTCCCGTGAAATTTCATCCAATCGTCATTTTTGGCATTTTCCTTAGATCGTATATATTCATGTCGCTTATGCCAAATATCGAAATTCACTGCTTCGATGTCCGCCGCACATGCCTGTTGGTTCGCGTTACGAAGATAAAACAAATTTCCTTCGCGATCGGCGATCATTTTCTTGATGCCTTGCTCATCTCCGTCTATTGCACAGTCCCGACGAAATAAAATTCCGTGACCTTTGTCGACGATTTTCGCGATTGAAATTAAATTAACGCGGGATTCAGAAACATATATCTTCAAGCTTTATATTTCGAGTTTTCTTGCCGTCTGTCGTAGAGATTATGACGTTTCCGCGTGCTTTTGCTTGAGCTAGCATTGCTAGCCAACATAATTCCACCGTTGACTATTTTCACATTTGTAAACATTGACTTGTTGTTGCATATGTGTGTCGTGCAACCGCTCTCTAAAAGCCATTTGGTTTTGGATGCGAGTTTGGCATTCTTGTCGGTGTGTGTAAAGAATGCTTCGTCAACTTATTTCGCTTCCTCCATGTTTCTCTTGTTCTTGAACCAGCATGATGAAGTGGTGTGGCCTTTCTTTTTACAATATTCGCACTTGGGTTTGGGACGCCCTCTGAGTTTTATTTGTTTTGTTGACTATTTCATTTTCTCACATTTTTTGCTTTGCTGTTTTTCGCGTGGTGCTTTATGAACATAGCAGCTGTCTCGCATCCGTGAGGATGGTTTCTCGAACTGCTCTCTTCGATTATTTTAATTTTCAGTGATTCGATATCTGGGAGAGTATTTCGAGTCTTGATCGCATATCGAAAATTTTCGAAGCTATTCGGCATAGCAAAATTATTGTGAGCAGGTCGCCATTGATTTAAACCTCCATTGACTGCAATTTGTCCACAATGTCAAAAAACTTTGTGAGGTGCTCCTTCACATCTCCCCTATCCGCCATTTTATGCTGCGTGAGTTGTTTCAACAATGTTGCTTTGCAAGCCGGGCCTTTTGAGGCGTAAATTGACAAGAGTTTGTCCCAAACTTCCTTTGATGTGACACAGCAAAGAATTTGTTTGACCTCCGATTTCGCTTTTCTGTCTTGTGCGAGCCAGACCGCATGTGGTTTTTGCGACGCTATTAATTCACTGCCGGTGCCTTGTATTGGTGGTAGTTTCGCCACTTACGTAGCCCCAGGTGTATTTTTTCACCAGAATGGCCTGTGCCTGCAGTTTCTAGATATCGTAGTTATCACGAGATAGTATTTCCAGACGAGCGGAGTTGACGAAATTTTGCCCCATTTTGAAGAAATCACCTCAACGCGGAATCACCTCAACGAAATCACACTACTACCACGGTATTAAATATTCTTTATACTATTCCACGCGCAGGCATTTGTTGTCCTGGGCCCATAACCTGTTAATGCATGAGCCCAAAAAATTAAGGCGAGGAATAAACGACCCGAGTAAAAAAAATTAGTGAAGTAAAATTATACACGTCCGATGCTTTTAAATTCAGGTTTACTACTGTGAAAAAAATAATAAAACAGAAAGACAAAATTCATGTATTTGTGTATGTGAAAGATAAGATAAGAGCGGAGTGATAGAGTTGAATATATATTTTAACAGGACTAAAGCAGGGAGATGGGCTGGCCCCATTGCTATTCAATTTGGCTCTGGAATATGCATCAGAAAGCTACCTGGAGATACACGAGGTACGTTATTATACAAGTCAAGCCAAGTGGTAGCCTATGCAGACGACATCAATATTTTGTTACGGTCGTCAACAACCGCAAAGGACTTTTCCTGAAACTCGACAGCGAAGCAAAACTAGTAGGACTACAAATCAATGAGAACAAAACAAAGCTCGTGAAGCAGTCGAAGAAAAATACCTGAAATGCCCAAAATATCACACTTGGCGAATACAACATCGAAAATGTGGGCGCATTTTATATTTAGGCGCCAAAGTAACGAGAACCGGCAATGAAAGGGACGAAATACGCCGAAGAATATAGCTCGCAAATAAAATATTTTATTCACATTTGACGATCTTGAAGACCAGCTGCATACACATGAAGACAAAGCTCCAAGTATACAAATCTGTGATAAGACCTGTGTTGTGCTATGGGTGTGAAACATGGACCTTATTCCAAGCAATATTGAACACCTCTGACAGACGGATCCTGAGGCGTATAATCGGAGAAAAGGTAGACGGGGACCAATGACGAATTCGATACATCCATGAGCTGTAAGAATTTTTTGACGAGCCGGATGTCTCAACGATTGTAAGACTGTGATAGCTGCAATGGGCTGGCTACATGAATCGTATGGACGAACGACGGATACCCAAAAAGGTATTCGTTGGGAAAACTGAAGGGCGGATACAAGTGGGGAAACCGAGGAAACGCTGATCTGTGAATCGTATGGACAAGCAACGGATACCCAAAACGGTATTGGTTGCGAAAACTGAAGGGCCGAGACCGGGGAAACGCTGGACAGTTCATCCCTGCTTAGATTTGGAAATTGGAGGACGCGATCAATCGACGGAAACAGTTGGAGGCGCTTGTTGCAGGAAGCGAAGAGATTGGCTGTAGCGCTACAAAAAAGAAGAAGAAAAGGCAAGACAAATTTTTGCTTTTTTTAAAACGTGGTCGAAAATTCCGTGGTGCGACAAACGACGTAATATGATTATTGGACAAGGTTACAGTAATTTCGGTAAATTCTTGAAATTTCCATAAAATACACGGATCTTCGATAAGTAATCATATCGCACTTTCGGACGCCACGAGCATTTTCGACGTGGTGACTCCCTCCAACAACAGCCCGCTCATTGCTCTAACAACTGCAGTTTATAAATTGAGTTTCTTAAAATTAAGGACATTATTTCCTTAAGACTACCTCGAAATTACTCGTTCGCTGCATCCATTGAGCGATTGTCCGTCGCTCTCCTGACTACTCCCGGCTTGTGTTCCTTGGCTCTCCTGATTCTCGATTCCACCTGCTTTTCCGCATACGATTTGATTGGCTCCATTCCTGCCTCCTGGTAAAGCGCCTCGTTCGGGTAAGACCGTCCGTCCTCTCGTCTGTATAGGCCTGTTGAACGCCGAAGGATTTTTCGCTCCATTAATCCTATCTTGCCCCATTCCATATCATCACCACATATGTAATGATCGGTCGAATCAAGGTTTTAGGCCAAAACCTTGCCTCGCTGCTGAATGCTTCTGAAAAGAGGTGTAAGAAAATGCTACGCATAAGTCACTTTTTTCAAAATAGCATCAACGTGAGCACTGAAGGTAGCCTTCCTTTCGAAAACTACCTCCCAAGTGCTTCGTTTGCAACCAATGTTTTTGTGGGGGTCCTTGAACACAACTAATTCACTTTTCTTTGCATTTACCTTGATTCCCCATTTCCGGTAATGTGCAGTAAGATATTCCAAAAATGTTTGGAGCCTCATCTTAGCAACGCGCAAATGGTGCTCAGATGACCACATTAACAAGTCGTCAGCGAAGAGCTTCACCTGGATTCCGGCCTTATATTCGTCTCTTACACCCGAAACGTCAGAGGTGAATATGTTGAAAAGAAATTGGCCTAATATAGACCCCTGTAGGGCCGCCGAGTCAATACAAAATGGATCGGATCTAGCTCCACCACCCACTGCACAGGCAGTTCGTCCCTTCATGAAGCTGCCTATAATTTTTACATATGGGCCGGAATGCCAAAATTTATCATTTTGCAGAGAAACCCATTGATCCATACAGAGTCAAGGGCTTTCTCCACATCGAACAGGCAAGCTAAAACAAGCTTATTGTTGCGCCAACTTCCCGTTATATCGACTTGCAACACGGCAGTACCTTTTTTGAAGCTAAATTGTCTTTCGGTACAATTATTGATAATTGTATGATGCCTTCAAGTATAACCCTTTCAAGCAGCTTACCAATATTTGAAAGCAGCGAAATCCGACGAGTATCGACTACGTCTGTACTTCTTGGGTATTGCAAATATTTTTGCACATTTCCATTGCTGTGGGAAGTAGCAAATGTCAATGCAATTATTTAGAATGATCGCGAGGAGAACATAGAAAAATGTGGAAGCTTTTAACCATATAATTGGAGATTCCATAAGCCCCTGCAGATTTTTTGGAATTTTGCTCCAGTGCCAACAAAGTGAGTCTCTCAGGACTGACAAACAGACCATGGCCAGTAGGTGCGTCAGAGGGATTTGAATCAGAGAACCTGGTCAAGCACATTTGCTCATGGTCCCTGTCGAAATTCGTTGTAGTAACGGAAGAGTTCTCACTTGCTTTCTCTCCTTGAAGAACTTTCGCAAAATGTTTTACGATAGAGGCAGCGATAGCTTTGTCATCCATGAGCATGGATGCATCATAAGTGAGGACCCCGGGTGACCTTTTTCTACCAGTTATCCGATTGATATAAGGAAACATAGAACGACCTGGTTTGATAATTTCCAGGACCTGTTCAAATCGCTCGTTAGCAAAAGCCGTTGTTGTCCTCGAGATCACGTCCATACTCCCAGTTGATAATATTCAAATTGCGGTGGTAGATTATTGCGAGTAGTTTTCTAAGCCGGCTACGTCTACGATGAAGCTGGTAAATCTCGTCGAGGATTTCTTAATGGAGATCTTTGAGATGAACGTATCCAGGGTGGAGTTTATACATGCGACTCCCTCATTGATTTCAGGAATACAACGATTTTTCGATCTATTGATCAAAATCCCCTTCAATTTTCCTTCAAGGTCAGCACTTACTGCTGCCCAATCGATTCGCTTGTATGGAACGAAAAGTTGGAGATCTACAACCTCAAGTTTTACACCCTTTTCTACTCTAAAGATCAGCTCAACCAAAAGATGGTCAGACTCGGCGTCAAGAACTCCACACTCGAAATTCCTCCACGGTGAAGAAGTCAATAATAGACGAGCTTCGGCGGATGGTAGGCTCTTTCGGGGCCACCAGTATGAGTTAGATATAGCTGTTCCATAGCCATTCGATGCATTATTTCCCCATGAGGGATGCTTCTCATTAAAATCACCTACCATGGCATAGAAATCGAATTTTTTGCACAGAGTAAGCACTGTTTCCAAGTCGTCAATGAGTTCCCTCACCGAATATCCAGACCGAACATAGATCCCCACGAATTGTTAGACTTAGCTAAACTTTAAATGGATCATTTCACCCTTTTCACATCAATTTAATGTAAATCTATACGATAATTTTTACTCGACATTCGGATGGTTCTGATAGCATTTTAAATTACTTATGGAATTCTTTGTAGCTACACTAAAGTTTAGCTAAGACAAGTACTTACAAGAGAAAATTTAACTTGAACATAATTTGTAGTTACGAAAACATATTAAGTTCGCATAAGTAGGAAAATTAAAAATAACTCTCTCACCTCTAAGCATGGTGGTCGCCATCATCGGTGTGTATCTAAGAGTGATGGTCTGATAAGAATTAGTACACACGTCGAAACCACCTTTTTCTAAAATTTTTCTTCTCTAAAAATTTTTTCAGAAAAAATTATTAAAAAAATATGCAACTCATTCGTGTAGCTTCAAAGAATTTCATAAGTAATTTAAATTGTTAGAAATAAACACCAACCGTCTCATTGACTAACATTACAACTATTTACAGTAAAGAAAATTGTCTCCTTTGTGTAATTAAAATAAATTGAAAATATTATCTATTTTCGGTCTTTTTTTTTCTTAATTTTTAAACTGAACTTTATTTGTGGGAGGGTGGTAATTGCTAATATCTAACCCAATTTATGTATAACGATATCAAAAATGTTGGGAACCGTTGTTTTAGTATGTTAGGAATTTAAGGTGAATGATCAAAAATATGAAAAAATCGAGCATATTATTTTGCGGCAAGTATAAATTTAAAACGGAATGACTATCCTTGAAGTCATATACCCTGAATCTTTTTTTATTTAATAATTTTGTATTTTTCTAAACCGTCTCATTAAATAACATTACGATTATTTATTTACAGTTAAAAAAAATATCTGTTTTAGGTCTTTTTTTAAATTTTAAAACAACTTTTTTTTGTGGGAGGGTGGTAATTCCTAATATCTAACCCGATCTATGTGTAATGATTTCAAAAATGTTGGGAACCGTTGTTTTAATATGTTAGGAATTTAAGATGAATAATGAAAAGTTGGAGATCTACAACCTCAAGTTTCACACCCTTTTCTACTCTAAAGATCAGCTCAACCAAAAGATGGTCAGACTCGGCGTCTAGAACTCCACACTCGAAATTCCTCCACGGTGAAGAAGTCAATAATAGAGGAACTTCGGCGGATGGTAGGCTCTTTCGGGGCCACCAGTATGAGTTAGAGATAGCTGTTCCATAGCCATTCGATGCATTATTATTTATGAGCCCAGTATCTTAGGGCGTTCTTTTTGACCCTATCGGCGAGATACTGAAGTGACAGTTACTCAGAGTTTTTTTTGAATGCGTCGTATGATATTGAATTTTTTTTTATCTCTGAGAGCTGATCATGATTTTTTGGACTAGATGTTCACGAAAAGGACTAGTTCACATTATATTGTGTGCCCCCTTATACCGATGTGTTAAACATTGTCTGGGTGGCACAAAGGACCAAGCGACGTAATGTGAATGCAGATCGCACGAGCGTTGTGCGACGAAGAAAGAGTGATGGAGAGAGTGGTAGGGAATGGAGGTAATTAAAAAAAAAAAAAAAAAAATGAAAAAAATCGAGCACATTATTTTGCGGCATGCATAAATTTAAAACGGAGTGACTATCCTTGAATTCATATTCCCTGTCTTGTTTTATTTGGTAATTTTGTGTTTTTCTAAACCTTTCTGTACAAAACGAGTCTTATTTAATTGCAGCTTTACAAATATTTACTAACAGAACTAACGAAATTATAAAATTTGTCCAAAACAGCTCGTGATTGTTCCGATAAAAGCTACAAATATGTTGAATTTCATTAAAATTGAAGTAAATGATGTCGGAAAATTTCCTGTTTAATATGGTACGGTTTATCTCATAAGCAGCGAATAAAAAAGTTGCACGAATAGGCGCGCGTGATAATCAAAAACTAAGCTACATAAAATTCTTTCTATGGATTAAATCAAAATGCTCTAAAAATTGCATTAACTTAGGCAAGCTAAAGCGGAAACAAAATGATTGTAGCTCGCTTTTCATTGGTTACAATACAGGATGACTCCCAAGGAAGCATATTCAATATATTCATGCCAAAATTTCTTACCAATAAGGGATTTGATTGTGTTCAAAACAGCAAAGAGGGATGTCCTTTCTGAATCCAAATTTAACTCAGTTATCAGCTTTGCATAACCCTCCGACTCCTCTCTGAACAAATTGAACCGTCTTTGTTTGTAGCTGTAAATACAAAGTTAGCCTTAAGTTATTTTATTCCACGAAAAATCCGACTTACTACAGCTTGGTTTTTATCTTGATAAATTTTGTGTAGAAAATTTTGTTTTTCACTGTTCCAACTTCTTGCAAGGTATCGATTTCAAGCCTTTCCTTTAAAAGTTTATCTGGAATTATTTTGTCAATATCCTTGACTAACTGGCAATAAATCTGCCTTTCATCCGCGAGCCCGTCCAAAGTAACTGATGTCTCAGCATCGATGACATTGAGTATATCAAGTAATTGTGAACCGAGGTCCCAATGTAATAACTGAAGATAAATGCGATGAAGTAATATAACAAACCTCATTAGGAACATTACCAAAACTTCGCTGAGAGTTGTTAAAACCGCATCTTTTTGAATGCGACCACGCAAGCATTTCCAAACCAAATCATAAATATACCGGTAAACTCGTTCAATGGCATCATCATAATCTAAGACAGATGTTTCCGAATGTCGCAGAGTTTGTTTGAATATCTTAACACTGTAAGGTAAGTATGTTATAAAAATTCCCTAATAAACTAACCCATACTATTCGTTTCTCCCAAATTTCTCCCAAGACTTCCAAATATCAGCATTCTTCGTCGAAGCCATTAGAGAAAACTTTACTAGAAACGAATACTGATTGATAAATCCGAAACTTAGAAAGGGAAGCTTTGAGAATGGAACACTGGAGTGGAACATCAACTCAAATTTTGTCATCATTTCCCGATGCGCCACGAACGTTGCTCTTTCGATTTAATTTTGGAAGGGTGTAGTCTAAAAAGGGAGCTAGAGTTTAGAAATATTTGAAAATGTAAAAGTTAACTGCCATTGCATAATTGATTGATAATGTTCCTATTTCAGACTTGAATAGTTTGTAAAACTTTATTTAGATAAAAAGAAACTCATAGCGACGTTTAATAAGCAAAAACTAAATCTGTTCCTTAGGTAATTACAAATTCAAGTACTACGAAAATTATAATCGTTCATTATTTTATACTTTTTCACCTTCCTTTTCCTTTCATAATCGTCTTCAGTGCAATGAAGGTGAAATGTATAATCGTTGAGCTTGACCTTCGCTATGTGTGAGAGAACTACATGCCTTTAAGGTGTACTGATTTGTTAAGATATCGCCTAACAGAAATTTATTCTGATTTTAATTTCGCAATAAAATAGTATTTTGTGTTGATGTATTTTACTGCTATAAGCTTAACTAACAAGCTGAAGGGTCGTTTGTTGCCTATGTGCTCACCATATGCAACAAAGACTTGCTTTCCGATGCATGCCACTTTAACATTTTTAAGTATACTATTTAGAGTAAATAAAAGTTTCTCGTAGCTGGCAGTAAATTGCCTTTCAGTCAGTATATTGCTATAGGCGAGACTTGATCGAATGGATCAAAAATAGCTTAATGATATCTTGATTCAATTTATATGAGGGAACAAATTTGAGCATATATTGGTTATGAGTACGTCGTCTATTACTGTTGAATTTCTCAAACCTGTGATTCGTCCCAAAATGAATTATCCTGCGCCCCGATAGTAAATTTATTTCTTTGAAATAGGCTATAAAATTGATCAAAAGTTATAATACAAAATTCGAACTATTTATCCAAAGCATATTTTTGAAGAGTTCATATATCCTTCTGCTTGTTAATATAAAGACTAATTATTTCGAAATTACTTTTATTCATTTTGAAATTCAATAATATAATAAATGGAATTCATTCTATATTTGCCTACAGTTAAAAGCATAATACTAATAACTCCGGAATTCTGCTTTCCGCTTTCGAGGATGAAATAGCTTCCACATCCAGAGAGGCGCTTGAAATCAATACTGTCGCTAAGCTCGTTGCATTTGCCTGCAAAAATAAAAATATATATGAGATCCAAATGAGATTTATAGAAGTAAACAGTTTACCGATTTTTGTCCATTAATTATTCTTTCATCTCCATATATTCGTATGTCCAGTATCATTTAGCAGACTCCTGAAAAAAAAAAAATAAAATTGATTTCATCAATAAAATTATTCAAGCAATATGCTAGCAAAACTTGCCCCCAAAATGCAGGCGCTACTACGCGAAAACTAATCGAATAAAATGGTCGCCAACGAAATGTAAACATAATCATGCATGAATTGGAAGCAGTGATTTTGAGTGAAAAAACACTTCTAAATATTGTATTGTGCTTTCTACACTTGATGTTGTTACTTACCTATGAAATGATACTCCTGTGGGCTGACGGTTCGTTCTATTATTGCATATTTTCACAATGCACATGATTTTAGAAACTTTGTTCGTATTTTCCTTCTTTTCCGTCGAAATATAAAGTTTTCTCACTTGCAATCTTACCAAAAGATTGTCTCTTATTGTCTTGTTCATGAACAGCGCACAAATCACAAATTTTCACTGATTTTAACTAAAAATCCCACGGCGAACGAGTTTGTTTACGCGGAGTCACAGCCGAATTTGACAGCGAATGCAAAAAAATCATATGATAATATGAAGATTTCTCCTTATCGACAGCGAGAATTGATGACAAGAAAAATCAGTGTTCCATTAGCATCGGGCCGTTCCTGTTAGCTACCTGTTCCAATAAGGGAAGAACCTTTGAGGAACAAGATAAAACCGGAGTGGACATCCATGTGTACACGTTGTCGCAACTACCCCTGCGACCGCCTGCCTAACTACGTGTCTTTTTGCACCTACCCCTGCGACCGTGATTCTAAAGCTAGTTAAGGGGAACCCAATGGGTTGTCACAAGAAAGTAAACAAACGCTTATGCACACGTAAATATGGTTTTATTGCAAATAACACTTCACAGAACAAGAAAATAGCATTGAATACATATAAAGCATTATGGCCACTTAGGATAGAAAACACTGTCGTATCGATAACCCATCGTTTTCTAGCAATAACGCACATTACACTTTTAATTGAGTTCCTCGCTCCGATTTACAATGTCACTTCTTAAAATGTTGTTACCCCTAAACCAGGTGTAATATAACTTTCACTACAGTCAATATGTACCTCCGGACACGTTCTCGAACCGAAAAAACGACTAAATTCCGAATCGTATCTCACGCGCCAGGTAAATTTCGCGTCCATGTTTAGTCGTCAAACTGACAATCTGGCTCTCGAGAGGAGAAATTGTGGAAATTATTGGAAATGAAATGACAATCATGCTCAGAAGGTGGTCGCATCATTTTCTATGGAGCTTATATGAGCATAGCCTCTCCATTTGTTCCGTTCCTCAAAGGGAAGAACAGGAGCAAACTTTGAGGAACGGAACAAATGGAGAGGCTATGCTCATATAAGCTCCATAGAAAATGATGCGACCACCTTCTGAGCATGATTGTCATTTCATTTCCAATAATTTCCACAATTTCTCCTCTCGAGAGCCAGATTGTCAATTTGACGACTAAACATGGACGCGAAATTTACCTGGCGCGTGAGATACGATTCGGAATTTAGTCGTTTTTTCGGTTCGAGAACGTGTCCGGAGGTACATTTTGACTGTAGTGAAAGTAATATTACACCTGGTTTAGGGATAACAACATTTCAAGAAGTGACATTGTAAATCGGAGCGAGGAACTCAATAAAAAGTGTAATGTGCGTTATTGCTAGAAAACTATGGGTTATCGATACGAAAGTGTTTTCTATCCTAAGTGGCCATAATGCTTTATTTGTATTCAATGCTATTTTCTTGTTCTGTGAAGTGTTATTTGCAATAAAACCATATTTACGAGTGCACAAGCGTTTGTTTACTTTCTTGTGACAACCCATTGGGTTCCCCTTAACTAGCTTTAGAATCACGGTCGCAGGGGTAGGTGCAAAAAGATACGTAGTAGGCAGGCGGTCGCAGGGGTAGTTGCGACAACGTGTACACATGGATGTCCACTCCGGTTTTATCTTGTTCCTCAAAGGGAGCAAATGACAGCTCAAAAACGTTCCAAGCTTTGAGAAAGGAACACTGGAGTGGAACATCAACTCAAATTTTGTCATCATTTCCCGATGCGCCACGAACGTTGCTCTTTTGATTTAATTTTCGAAGGGTGTACTTTAAAAAGGGAGCAATAATTTTGAAAAATGTGAATTTGTAAAAGTTAACTTCCAAAAGTTAACTGCCATTGAAACTAGCAGCGACATTTAATAAGCAAAAACTAAACCTGTTCCTTAGGTAATTACAAATTCAACTACAGCAAAAATTATTATCGCTCATTCCTTTATACTTTATCACCTCCCTTTTCCTTTCATAACCAGGCTTTGGATCGTCTTCAGTGGAATCAAGGTGAAATGTATGATCGTTGAGCTTGACCTTCGCTATGTGTGAGAGACCTACATATCTTTAAGGTGCAATAATTTGTTGAGATATCGCACAACAGAAATTTATTCTGATTTTAATTTCGCAATAAAATAGTATTTTGTGATAGTGTATTTTACTGCCATAGCCGAGACTTGATCGAATGGATATAAGATAGCTTAATGTTATTTTGATTGAATTTATACGAGGGAACAAACTTGAGTATATATTGGTTATAAATATGTCGTCTGTTACTGTTGAATTTCTCAAACCAGTGATTAGTCCCGAGACCCGTTTCTCTTTGAATGAATTATTCTACGCCCCAATAATAAATTTATCTCTTTGATATAGGCTATAAAATTGATCAAAAGTTTTAATACGAAATTCGAATTATTTGTACAAAGAATCTTTTTGAAGAGTTCATGTATCCTTCTGCTTGTTAATATAAAGAATAATTATTTCGAAATTACTTTTATTCATTTGAAAATTCAATAATAAAATAAATGGAAGTCATTCAATATATGCCTACAGTTAAAAGAATAATAATAACGACTCCGGGATTCTGCTTTCCGCTTTCGAGGATGAAATAGCTTCCCCATCCAGAGATGCGCTTTACACTTTCCGAAAATGATTTCATATAGCGTTTTGATTCGTTGGCCATAAGCAATCTTTTCAAAAATTCGTCTTCAATGGAAACTAAATACTCCGTATTTTGCTGTCGGTCAATTTGAATTTTCATCCGATTGTAAATTTCTACCTCGTTTTGCTGTACATGCTGTAGGAAAACTGTTTCGAGCAGGTTTTCTTGTCTTTGCTTTGAGCGTTGTTTTGATGCTTAAGTTGGCCATACAATTGAGGGTGTTTCAAACATTGCGTACAGCAATTTTTTTCTCTTCCGTTTTGAAATAACGATACTCTATAAACTTTAATTTTCGATAAATGAGGTACTCATGTTCGTTCCCTTTTATATTGTTGTAGATTTTGAGCCATACAGAAAAATTGGTTGCTTGCTAGATTTGATGTGAACTTATTTGGAATTTGAAAACTTTATATGTACATGCACTCCCAATTCCAATAATGTTTTGCCGGAATTAACTATTCAAATTAAGAGCTTATTGATTTGACTTTGATTTCGAAGCCTAGCATGTATTTATATTTTGCCTTGGTAATACATACATCTATGAAGAAATTATATAAGATAGACCTTTGCAGACACTGATCAAGTGCAACAACTTAAATATATAAATACAGCTTTGTGCAGTTGGAAAATAAATAAGAAAAATGAATTCCGTATCTTATAGCATTTTATTTAATTAATGATTAATGATATCCTCAATTAAATTACACTTACTTGGTCATAATGAAATTTTTAAATGTACATTGTAATGATTGTTTTAAAATTTACTTGCGAACGCGGAACCGACCTCTCATCGGTTCTAGACGTTTAGTCTGAGTAGTGCCAACGGATGGTTCCAACCGGTCAACCAATCCGTGCACCGTAACCCATTCACGCTGTGGCTGCTTGTCGGCCAGCTAGATCGGAGAGGATTTCGGTCGCGGGTCTCCGAATGGGTTACGCTCATTTACAAATTTCAGCCACCTATACACGCCCGTTTTCAAACGCGTCACAAAACAAAACCATACGGAGAGGAAACCTATTCTACGTTACTCCGTATTTCTTCATTTATCAGTCAAAGAACAAAATCTAATTTTTACTTCGCGTTCCCGAAATTCCGACGCGGTACCGAAAAGTACGCTACGTTAACTCAACCCGACGAAAGCTACGTTAAAGAAAATCAAAAACAATTAAGGTACCGCGTAACGCGCGCGACGCGAAACCGACCTCAGCGGATTTTTTTCCAAACCCTACCCTCGCGACGGCATACTTACCCTGCACCTCACTTCCCGCTGAAAAGCAGAACTACTGGAAAGGAAAGTCGTGTTTTAATTAGCAATTCATGTTATATAAATGTTTATTCATAAATATAAATATGATATTAAGCATTCTAAATTATTAATGTAGTTTATTTTAAATTTATGATTTTAATATACAACTTGTACTGATTTGTTCGCATTTATTTTATTTACGTAATACCTTTAAGTTTAATTTTATGGAAGATTCTTATGGTGAGTGAAGTGATTTTTTTGTAGGGCGTAAAAAGATGAAAGCTCAAAATTAAAAATGTTTAATCAGAAAAAAAGAAACAATTGTTAAAGCATATGGAAATGTTCATAGTGGCAATTGGAATTTAATTATTTATTAATTTTTATATGATTGCTTATTGTTTTTTTTTCCAAAATTATCAAAGAGCAGTCTGGCCGTTTAGATAGTCGAGACGATTAAATTAACTAGGTTGGATAGATTTTTCAGACCTATTTTTCTTTCTACATTAATTTCGTTTCCAAAGTACAATAGGGTTGTGATCAGTATATTTTCATTCACATGATTACAACGGTGCGGGAAGCAAATGGGAAGGAGTTACTTTTCTAAATGGAAGGTATATTTCGGGAAGGTTCCTTGAAGTTAATATTTGAAGTTTTTTTGTTAATTAGATTTCATTAATTTATAACAAGTCTAAATATTCATTTCAAATGAGTATTTATGATTCAAATGTTTGAATGATTTATTTTATAGTTCAATAAACTGGATACGTTATGACAGACTGGAAAAGATATCACAAGGAGTGAAAGGTGCCAGGGGAAAGATTTAGTAAATTAAATTATAATTTAAAATATTTACTGGGTATTTCATGGGTTATTTGTGTTTTACGTGATTGAATGTAAGAAATAAATAATTCACTTATACTCATGACAAAATATTAGGAAAACTTTTCTTGCTTTGTGCAATTAGTTACAACCTTTATAAATGCTAATCAACGCTTCCTTTTTCAATACCTTGTCTACTACTGTTTCAATATATCAATAAGTTTTCTTACTTTCTTTTGACAACTAACACTTTCACTCATTTCTAAGAACAGCGGAACCTTGCTTTCAATCAAACAGAACGTTCTCTACATTCTTGCACCCTATATCAAAGGAGTTGGTGAAACAGTAATGCAGTCAAATTTGATGAATTTTTTTCTTAGATTAGGCTGAAGATTGTAGTTGCAGGGATCCATTTTAAAATTAATTATTCGAATCTCGCAAAATTTTGAATATTCCAGCCATTTCAGACAATTTTCTCTCCCAAATTATGTTTACGCCACTTGTATCAAATGTTGTCACATCTAACTACCGAGTATTGTTTGAAGGTTTCCGACTGCTTCAATAAATTAACTATTTTAGCCATACGCTACGCTGCATTCATTCCCCTATTTTCTGCGGCAATTTTTCTTCATTCTTTCCTGTGTTTTCCTGAACCCATCCAAGAATGTGTTGCAACGTTATTCTTTCTATTTCATTCGTAAACTTTATTGCTAAATTAGCATTGGAAATGTTGATTATTCTTCGCACAGAAAGTGTACTTTAGCCTCCAATTTTTTTTCTTCGGCAATTCATCATCAAAAGAAAGCACTCCTTCGTAGTAAAAATGATTAGGTTTTGTTCAAGAATCTGTTTCGAATATTTCTCATTACGTTTTACTGATTTCTTTTCAGATTTTTCTTTTTTAAAGATCCATACATTAGACTCAATTAAACTGTTTTTCTCTTCTTGACTTTAATCTTAAATTATTAATCCTAAACACTTTGAACTGATTAATTTCCCCACGTAGAAAAACGACGCATCCAATCAATACTGAATACGCTCGTCTAGAAACTTCTGTGTTATATTGTAGTATTAATTACGAATAGTTTACTTTTTTCCTTAAAATCGAGATATTGCGAAAGCTTCCTATAGCTAGAATGCATCTACACGCCTGTCACCTGCGCTCCTTACTTGGATTTATTCGTTTTTAAAACTAACCTGCAACAGCCGGTTGCCGAGCGTGTATCCATTAAGAGCACGTGTCGCCATTGCAGCTTCATCAACATTTGTCATCGACAAGAATCCGCACCCTTTTTTGTTTTGCACTCTAGTTTCCAACGCTGTTTTTGAGAGGGTTGAAACGGTTTTTGGGACGAATCGACCGTGGAGCAAGTTCTGAGTACTAACACGACCAGCTGTTAGCGATGCGACCACTTCGGATTTGTGCACCTTTCGTTCTGTTTGATCCTTCGCTGGCGGTTAAAACTCCTTAAAATTCCTGCTGCGTGGCGGCCACTTCATGATAACCTCCTTCTGCGTCGCGGCCACTACCTCCACACTTCAAGTCCATGTGGCTGTCAAATTCTGTTGGCATCCGACGACAAAATAGACGTAGAATGACAGGCCACCTAGCAGTGAAGTGTGTTGGTAGTGGGCACCAGCGGCGTCGCATGATTCATTACAACATTTACAAAGTGATCATCATTGTAATAGTATTAAATATCTTACTGTATCATTTTAATATTATTTTGTTATTTAAAAATTAGAAAACTACATTTATAACCACTGTTCTCTGAAAAGGCCTCGAGCTTTGGCAGTAATTATCCGCACATGACGTCTACTGCTGATACCAACTGTTTGCGCATTGTCTTCATTTTCACTATCGATATTCTCGTTGTTAACATTTACCATTCTTGAATTGGAACTGCTCCCCATTGTGTTGAATGAGGTGAGGTCGAACACATTCCATTCTTCTTTTTGGAAGTTTGCTGTCTTCTGGAGAACTTTTGCCTGAGTCTTCATTACAACGTGGTCTCTTTTGATTGAGCCTGTTTCGCGTCTACTTCAGCCGCGCTCATTATAGTCCTGGTTATTGTCTTCATCATAGTCATCGTCAAACATGAAGCGCTTGGAACGTAGCGATGATCGACTTTTCGATGGAATATTATTGACAGCTGATCGTTCATGTGGACCTGATGCCGATTTCAGAGGTTCATTATCTTCTGACTCCGGTTTCTCTTCATCTTCTTCTTCCTCGGAACAATTTTCATCATCTTCATCCTCATCGTCATTACGGTAGGAGTATCGTAGCTGTAAATTTCGTCAACGTCGTAGAGGCCTTTCCGTCTCACGGTTGTTTTTGTACCATATTTCCATTTGTTGGATTATTTCTCATTCTCAATCACGATGAGATATTTTCTACGACTGATGATGGGAACTTCAAAGGATCAACTTTGTCGCACAGCATATCTAGTGTTACGACCCTGTGATGCTATGCATGGGTTGTATGCAACATCATCTGTCGTCCCTACACTTACCTATATCCTGTGCCTCTACTTTTTCCTTTACTCCAGTAAAAAGAACTTGAAGGGTTAGTTTAAATCATTTATAATTTATTTATATATTAAAAATATGACATTTCATATATGCTTCATTGCTTCCGGACGGTGGGGATTATCTTGCTGTCTTCCTTGAGATGCTTTTTCTGGTCAGCGATAGTTTAGTGGAGCCGTAACTTAGGACATTGACGGGAATGACGCTGGACACATAGATGGCTGCGCGTGTAGTCCTGGGCTTGACTTCTCCTTAGATTTCCTCGTGGGGATGATCAGCTGCCAGTTTTGAAAGTAGAGAATGGGTTAATTGTTGTCTAGTTTAATTATAAAGCGGCTAGACCCGCATAGGGATTAGGCGGGTAACGCCGGAATAAATTTGAAGTGTTATTACTGCATGTTGTTAAGGCGATTAACGCCGGGATATTTCTAAGTGTTTGGTATCAAAGTTTTTCCAAAGTGACTATGTCCGTATATATTCAAGGCGATTAACGCCGAAATATTTCTAAGTGTTAATTTCCTAGTTATTATAAAGTGACTACGTCCGCATATATTTAAGGCGATTAACGCCGAAATATTTCTAAGTGTTAATTTCCTAGTTATTATAAAGCGGCTAGGTCCGCATGTGGAGAAGGCGATTAACGCCGGAATCGACAGTCAATGTTAGTAGCGTTAACGCCAGAGTAGCCAACAAAGAACTGCCCCTTTTCTTAAAACTACCTGTACTATTTATACTAATTTCCTGCTTGCGTTTGCATAATTTCATTTCTTACTTACTTTCTAAATCCACTCAAAATATGTCTTCCCTAAAACCTATTCATAAAAAACGAGTGAGGAATTTTCCTTTCCGTAATTCTTCAAGAAAATTCATATGCAAGTTCAAGCTCAACTTGACACTTTTCATAACAATTTCATTGACGGTGAACATCTTCTTTACCGTGATTCTTTATTAAAATCCGTATGCAAGTCCAAGTTTAACCCGATACTTTTCATAACATTTTCATTGACGGTGAACATCTTCTTCACCGTGATTCTTTATTAAAATCTTGGCGAAAGTTTCTTACAGAGCAAAATACATTACGAACAAAACGACTATACGTCTCGGGTATTCCATCACTCGTCGTACGGAAAGAGTCTCTAGACGCTTGGTTCATGATGAAATTTAACCAAAACAATAACAAATGTGGACATGTGTCCATAGTGGCACGAGCCAACGCTTTTGCTTTTAGTTCCGCCGAGTGTTATTTGAGCTGGGAATCCCCTTCGTGGTGACGTATGTGGTGAATGAATGTTTGGATAATTTAGTGGTCGCTCAAAATGCTTAAATGGACAAATGAAGGCTTTTTAAAATGTTATCGATATTTATTTTTATGGCGTACTCATCTCAATCAGACTTGGGGTGATATTTAGCGGAAGACACTTACAGAGGAACCTTTAGTAAATGCTTTGGCATTTAACTACATGGTAGCTGGAATAGTTCCTTCTGTTCAGCGTGTCTTTTAGGGCGTAACAATATCTTCCCCCATTTTAAATGTCTGTGGCGAGTCTTGGAGAGATGAGCCGCACGTCGATTGTTATGTTATTTTAAGAGTTGAAATTAGTAGTTTGTTTTTTTTTTTAAATTAATTGATTTATTTTTTGGCTCTATACGTTGATTGTCATTAGTTGCATTAAACATTTATGGCGACTGTTAGTTTGTTAAAGATTACGCTGTGGTATTTTTATTCTATTTCAAAAAAAATTTCATGGTTTGTTTTACTTTATTGACTTTGGGTGCATTATTTTGAGTGGTATATAATGGATTTATCTATTAATATATATCTATATTTTGCTATGTAATTAATTTCAATTCTTTGTGGAGCTTAATGTTTTTCTTGTTTTTAACAATAGATGTATGCAGTGTTTAAATATATATATTCGTTTTTTTTTGGTGATAACAATTACATTTTTTGTATTTAAAGTATTGATGTACTTAATAATATTATGTATGTGTTCTTATGATTAAAAATATTTCTGCATCTGGATTTTTTTTTTATAATGCTACTAGCAGATCTTGATGCTTAAAAATAAAATTGTTATAGTATAGTTTTTTTTTTTTTTGGAATTATGTACATTTTCTTGTAACTTATATTTAAATTTTAATCGAGTTGACTTGCAGAGCTCGGTGTTTACGGATGATTATTATTGTTATTGTAAACAAATAGAGGCAATACATTTTTTTTGTTTGAGGTGAGTAGCAGAGCTCATTAATTTTCTTTGTTTTTTTTTGTTTTTGTACTTTTTGCGGTGATTTACAATTTTTTAAAATATTTGCTTATTCAGAGCTAGATTTTTACAAATTATTATATTTGATCGAGGTTATGAGCAGAGCTCGATTTTTATTTACTATGATCGAGTTGATAAGCAGAGCTCGATTTTTATTTATTACTATCGAGTTGATAAGCAGAGCTCGATTTTTATTTACTATTATCGAGTTGATAAGCAGAGCTCGATTTTTATTTATTATTATCGAGTTGATAGGCAGAGCTCGATTTTTATTTACTATGATCGAGTTGATAAGCAGAGCTCGATTTTTATTTACTATGATCGAGTTGATAAGCAGAGCTCGACTTTTATTTACTATGATCGAGTTGATAAGCAGAGCTCGATTTTTATTTACTATGATCGAGTTGATAAGCAGAGCTCGATTTTTATTTACTATGATCGAGTTGATAAGCAGAGCTCGATTTTTATTTACTATGATCGAGATTTTTGTTTACTATTATCGAGTTGATAAGCAGAGCTCGATTTTTACAAATTAATATTAGTATTTCGTTAGAGGTTAATCGTTAATAGTTAATGAATAGGAAATAGGGCTTCTCTTTTCTTTTTGTTTAAACTAACTGTAGAGATCGTGGCGGGGGTTGGGGTATTATTGCTTCCTCCTCTTGAGATTGGGCCACCATCGGAGGTTTCGTTTCTTGCTTATTGAGGTTAAGGGTAAATGTTGGGTTTGATTCCCGATTGGTGATTGTTAGACGATTTTGTTTCCTGCAGCATTTTATGTGTCGAATAGACAGGTATATCCCTACTGTTATGATGCCAATTGTTGTTAAGCTGAGGGATGCCGTGGTTAAATGCATATGCTGCTTGTTCGTTTCTTTGAATGTAATTTCATTCAATTGGTCATAAATCTCGTTAAGGGAGTGGAAGTTGGTGTGAAATTGTTTGTTCACATCTTTTTCTAAGAATAGTTGCAGCGAGCTATTAATAGGAATACGAGTTAGGCTGGTTATGTTGAGATTTATTACATTTGGGTCAATCTCGGGGAAAAAGTTTGGTTGTTTTATCTCGAACTTGTGAGTACTTTCTGCTTCGTATGGTATCATTAAATCATGTAGTTGTATACTGCAAGGGAAATGGAGGTATAAAATTCCTTGGCCCATGAGGGTGTGTGTGGTAACATTTTCGTTACATTTGACGTGAATGGGAGTTTCTGATTGAAGAAAATATATCCAGGTATTGGGTTTGTTTAATTTAATGAAAGTATTTCCAATTGTAGTGCTGATCCGAAGGGGTAGAGTAACATTTCTATTGAAGGGGTTGTGCAGCAATGCTATTATTTTGTTCGTTGACGGTGGAGCTCTGATTACAGGAGTCGTAAGTGGCATTACATATAGATCACCAGGTTCGGGATGTTTAATTTTTTTAGAGTTTGATAAATTGTCTCCTTGTAGTAAAAGAAATTGCTGAGTGGGTATGTTACTTGCTATATGTGAATACTCGACATATGGGATCATTAGAAATGATTTATTGGTGGCGATCGGGAAGGTGTGGATTTGTTGCAATTGCATAAGTGGTAATTGAAATATGGGTATTAGGAATTTATCTTGCAGCCTGTAGTGCTGTATATCTGCTGTTTGCGCCAATATTTGGTCACAGTATTCTGGACATTTATTACCGGGCTTTGTATATACATTTTTCAACTTTTGTTTAGAAATAAGAAGGGGTGGATTTGATTCAGTTGAGTAGATACTACAATGTCTATTAGAGTACGTTGTCTAAATTCTATTTCTAATAATTGCGCCAATAGTGTTGTTAATAATAGTTGTTTGCGTTCGCTTGCTATTAATGCATCTGTAATGTTAGAAATATCTCGAATTTGTTCGGCAATTTGTTGTTGTCTGGTGATCACGTTGGTTAATGGTTTGTGGAGTTCCTCCAGTGACGTTTTTACGACGCTGATTCGTTGCTTTTCTAGTCTTACTAGTTCTTCTCCATCATGCTCCAATAGATTTAATCTGCTATATAATTCTTGTTCGTTTTTATTATCTATTGTGCCAAACAGTGTGTGCATTGCTTGACCTATCCCATCAAAGAGTGATCTTTTGTTTCTTCTAGAAATCAATGATTCGCGAAGGGTTTCTGAGCGGAATTTCAGATTTTCCACAAGGACGTGTATGTGACGTTGCTGTTCTTTGCATCCCGTGTTGTTCACTGAGCACAGTAAATATACAAGTTGTTCAGTGCGTTCAGCGAGGTTTAATTGCGATTGAATATCTCCTAAGTTGAGTTCCGTTACAATATTCCATGTGCTGTGGTAGCTCAGTATGGTTCCTAAGTCTTCCAACAATATCCCTGTGTTTTCAATAGGAGTTGTTGTATAAGGATTGGTTTTGGCTTGAACCGTGATTACAACGGAGATTAGTAGTAAAATCATTGCATTAGCCATGACTGAAAGGGGGAAAAGGAAAAGTTATTCGTAGAATGGTTTTAATCTGTTATTATGGACATTTACTAGCTTCTTCCCTATCGCAATTGTTGTGTTGACAGGGGAGGTGATTGATTTAACAATATACGGGCCTACCCATACTTGCACTAATTTATGCTTCCTGTTTTCATTTTTTAATAAAACTTTGTCTCCTATGTGGAAAGATATTGGCTTCGTGTTTTGGTCATAGTATGTTTTTGATTTTACTTTGCTTTTTAATATATTTTTTCGCGCTATCGAATACATTTTCTGAAGCTTATATTTTAAAAGGAAATAATAATTTTCGTGGTTGTAGATTGGGGTTGGTTCTTTTTTAAGGTTTGAGGGTATTTCTGCTGTAAAACCGAAAAAGCAGTCCATTGGTGTGAGCTTGGTGCTGTCGTGTTCACTATTGTTATATACAAAGGCTGCGGTTCTTAAAAATTGGTCCCATGATTGTGGGTTGCTATCTACCGTAGAACGTAGATATTCTATCAGCGGTCTATGAGCTCTTTCTAAAGCTCCATTTGACTGGGGATGGTAGGCTGATGTTTGCAGCTTTTTTATATGTAAGAGTTTACATACTCTTTTAAATAGCTCACTTATAAAATTAGCCCCTTGATCTGTCACTACTTGTTTGGGTATTCTGTACCTTGTTATTATTTCATCGAAAAAAATTTTTGCTATTGTTTCCGATTCTATATTGGGTATGGCGTACCAATCTACGAATTTGGTGAGGTTGTCCTGGAATGTTAATATGTATTTATTTCCTGAGGATGTTTCTACTAAGGGTCCTACTATATCTAGGTAAATCTTATCGAAGGGTTTTTCGGCTATGTCAGTGATTACCATGGGCATGCGATGTTATTGGGAGTTTTTCATTGTTTGACACTTCTTGCATTTCTTGACATAGTTTTTGATATCTTTCAGCATTTTTTTCCATCTATACTGTTTCTTGATTTTTTTGTAAGTTTTTGAGACTCCTTGGTGTCCTCCAAAGGTGGAGTCGTGGAATTCATATAGCACCGCGCTAATTACTTCGGGGGAGGTAAGGATAGTTACTTTGGGTGGGCCTTGTAATATATTTTGGGTAGGGTCTGATAGTGCCGAATCATTGCCAATATTATTAGGATTTGTTGTTTCTGGAACTGTATCTGTTACTTGTTTGGTAGCTGGTATATTAATCTGTGAGTCTAACAATTCTTCATTGTTAATCGCTGCAGGTGGTGGTTTGTCTTGTAGCTGCACTTGTTTTTGCGCCTGTGCTCGTGTGACAATGTTGCACTGATTATTTTGTTCAGACTCTTCTAGTGCCTCATGGGGAATTCTGCTCAATGCATCGGCATTAGTATTATATTTGCCCGGTTTATACTCTATTTGGTAGTCGAATTCTGAAAGTTTGTGATGGAACCTTACCAATCGTGTGGTAGGGTCTTTTACATTGAATATTCCTTTCAGAGGTTTGTGGTCAGTATAAACCGTGAAACGCCGGCCTTGTAAGTAGCATCGAAAATTTTTTGCTGCCCACACAATTGCCAGGAGTTCCTTTTCAATGGTCGAATAGTTACGTTCCGCTTTATTTAGTGTGCGACTTGCATATGCTACTGGTTTATCTTTTCCAATTTCTCCCTGTGACAGGACTGCTCCTAACGCTTCATTGCTGGCGTCAGTGGTAAGATTGAATGGCTTAGTGAAATCAGGGTAGGCTAAAAGAGGGGGTTTAATTAAAGAATTTTTTAAAAGTTGGAATGCTTCCATGCATTTGTTAGTCCAAGTATATTTGACACCCTTCCGGAGTAAGTTCGTTACAGGCTTGGCTATTTTAGAGAAGTCCGGAATAAATTTACGATAGTAATCAGCTAGGCCTAAGAAGGATTGCAGTCGTCTAACTGTATTGGGAACCGGGAAATCTTGAACGCATTGAGTTTTACTGGGATCTGGGCGAGCACCTTTTTGGGAACAAATGTGACCTAAATAGACGACCTCAGGTCGTAAGAATTGACACTTCTCAGGTTGAAGTTTCAGGTTATTCTCTTTAAGTCTGGTGAAAATTTTTCGCAGTTTGCTGATATGGTCTTCTAAATTTTTTCCATAAACTACTATATCATCCAGGTAGACAAAACAATCAAATCCTTGTAGAACGGTTAGGATATAATTCATCAGTCTTTGGAATGTGGCGGGTGCCCCTTTTAATCCAAATGGCATTCGCTTAAATTCATAGTGGCCATAATTTGTACTGAAAGCTGTTTTAGGTCGATCTTTAGGTTGCACGAGCACTTGGTGGTACCCGCTAGCTAAATCGAGGGTGCTGTAGTAACGTGAGTGGCCAAGTTGGTCTAAGATGTCCTCAATTCGTGGTAGTGGAAAGGCATCTCCTATTGTTTTGTCGTTCAATTTTCTGAAATCGACTACAACTCGCCATTTCTTTTCCCCGTCGGCGCCTGCTTTCTTGGGCACTACCAAGAGAGGGGAATTCCAGGGGCTTTTGCTTTGTTGAACGATGTCACTGTCCAACATTTCTTTCAGTTGTTCATTTATTATTTCCTTCTGAGGTTGACTTAGCCGGTACATCTTTTGGTTAATTGGGGCTTGATTGGCTATTAGCGGGATTTCATGAGTCATTGCTTTTGTATAGGAGAGTTTGTCACCTGGTAAATGGAAAATTTCGTTAAAGTCTTGACAAAGTTTTGTTATTGCCGCTTTTTCTTCGGGATTTAAATGTTCATATAGTGAGAGTTGTTGCTTCAGCTTTGCGTTCCGTATTATTACTTCTGGGTGAAAGCTAGCTTTATTAGATGCCAACGTAAGTTGGTTTATTTGTTTATTACCCGTAATGCTTGGGTTAGGATTGTATTCCCTTTCTGGCTCATAAATTCCGCTTATTTTATTTAGTGTTTCGATATGGTATTCATTCAATGCCTGGAGCACCAATTGCAGCTGAGTAATTGTAACAGGGGACTCATTGGAGTTAAGGATACTGACCACTGTTTTTGATGGGCCAACCAGACAGTTTGCCAAAAATACTCCGGGTTCCATCTCTTGCGAGAGACAGAGCATTTCTTGTGCTAAATGGCGGACAAGGTCGCGGAACGGTGATGATGGGAAGAGATTAATCCTGGAGGCCAAGGCCCCGCTTGTGCTCTTGCGCCATAGATGATGATGATGATATCCTACAATGCGATCTTTCATCTAAGCCTGTGATGTCGATTCGTATTATAATAGACTTTACTTTCAAGTCCAGTTTTCTATCCAGTCCTTCGATTCTTTCTTTTATCAGTTAATTCCGTGATAGTTGACTTCGTGTAAAGCAACAATCTCTACGATGTTAATTTATTCAGGTTCATTTGTATACAGTTTTGACAAAGCCACTTAAAATTACAGAAATGCAGAATAGAGAGCAAAGATATATATACAGAAGGTATAGTTTGAACAAATTCACTCTATTGATCCAGTAGCCTTTAAATACACATTACAATATTACATTAACTGACATATCCCATGCAAATATTTTATTTCATCGAAAACAAACCAAGCGAAGTGACCAACAATGATTGAAATAATTATTAAACTGTACAATAGCGTGTCAAATTTAAGGTACAGCAAGCCATCGTTGCTTTCTGTATATCCCTATTCTGTCATGAAATGCAGAGACATTGACCGAAAAACAAAACAACCTCAACATAATGCTTTGGCTCCCAAATATTATTGTCATAGTCACCTTTCTGCATTGCAATGATATGCTAATTGCAAATAATCCTTTTAAGATCAACACACTCATTTATTGTGAAGTACTAAACCTATATTGATTTTCTTTATAACTTTTGTTTGCCAGTGTGTATACTATCGCCGCCTTCTTGTATATGTTGAATCCGTTGCGGAACTATCTGGGACAGGGTCGCAAAAATTGGTTTTTGAGATGAAATTTCTGTTCCCAAAATACTTTTCCTCACATTTATTTAATAAATTTCTAAGGATTAATACGAACAGATGGGGTGACGGCACTTTCCTGGCATAGGCCCTACGCATCGCGGAAGCAGACTCAGTGTGCAAATCGGTTCGTATTAATCCTTAGTAATTTATTAGCCCCGAAAATCGACGCGACAAAACGCAGAAGATAGTTAATTTCATGCTTGGAATCTGCTTCATACGAAATTTGAACAAAAGTGGGCCTTGCTGGACCCTGCAGGAGCCCACGCGGGGAGGTGCAAAACATGTGCATCATATGCTTGGCTTGAAGAGATTAGGAGTACAGTGGAAAGTGCAAAGTGAATTTTAAGCATGCATGGAAGATGTTCCGTATGTGTTCATTTGGAAAATAGTATATATCACGCGATGTAAACATTTGCTGATGCCGCAGTTGGCTGACAACTCACGAAAGTTTGTCCCATAGGCGGCCGACTAATTTATGCAAAATGCAACGATGTGGCTTCCTATCTCACGTCAGTTGTGAATATGGCGCCTCCATTTCTTAATCCTCAATTGCTGCAGAATGAATATGGGTTTGGGATTTTGACAATTTGTCAATTGTTAATAGATGGTTAAAGAAAAGTGAATAATTTGCCGAGCGTCGAAATTCGCTTGTAAATATAGCTTGTGTAATTACGAACTCCACAAAATGTATCTCAAACTAATTGTGCCTTATTTGTTTTTGGCCTACGTTTTAAGCTTGGTATGTATGATAAATTTAGCCTTCAGCTCAAAATTTCCGTTCCCGAACTAAGTTGACAAATTTTGTTGGATTGCGAAAATTTAACCTTTCAAACAATCGCTCTAGAATAAACGGCAAATAAGAAAGCAGCGATACCAATTTTTCTTTGACAGAATGTTTTGTGAAACTGGAACAAGGTCGTAATACGTTCCTTGTTATCCATCTGAGCAGAAATATATCAAATAAATTTCTTTCATCTGACATTCAATTTTTTAATCTAAAATGAGCGAATCTGGAAAAAATTATTCAGTCTATCAAAAATATTTGCGTAAAGTGGTGCCTGGAGCGTTTCCACTACTTTCTAGCACTGTTACCGAATTTTTACCGCTGGACCAATCGAGCTGATATTTTATAGTCCGGACCACTTTTTTAATAAAATGATGACTTGGACTGTCTAAACAATTCCATGATTACGTTCTAAATAATAATATCAAAAATTGAGGAGATCCCGGTATCCTTAACGAAATGATTTGTTGGTGGCACTAGATCCAGGTTTGTGAGAGGAAGTGTGTTTGGCCCTAGCATTTGTGTAAAATGTCCGGGTTGGAGCACTGTTCTATCAAATGGTTGCCGCTGAATCGCGAATGGCGTGAAGTTTTATACTGCGTAACACTTTTGGTTGGAGCACTTTTTTATCGAATGGTTACCGCTGCACCGATTGCGTTCAAATTTTGTATTCCGGAGCACTTTTTAATTTTAAAATCGATAAGGTGAGGAAAAACTGATTCAAAAACTTTTCAATATAATTTTATTAATTTTTATATCAAACTGACAGATGAGAAGCACCACATTTATTCGTCAATTGACAATCCACACATTTATTCAATTGTGATCAGATGTTGTCATGTAACACAATTGAAGAAAATAACTTCTAAAAACTAGAAAGGTGTTCTTTCAAAGAATAGATGGATGCCCTTCCAAAGAATAGAAGGGTACCCTTCTGAAGAATAGGAGAGCACCCTTCTATTCTATAGAAGGGTATCCTTTTAAAGATTAGTAGGGCACCCTTCTATTCTCAAGAGGAGCCCCTTTCTATTCTATAGAAGGGTACTCTTCAAATTAATAGAAGGGTATCCTTATAAACGATAGAAGGGTACCCTTCTACAGAATAGAAGGAAGCATACAAGAATGCTTCCCTAGAGAATAGAAGGATGCCCTTCTATAGAATACACGCCTAAAGAATAGAGGGGTGCTCCTCTAGAGAATAGAAGGGTGCCCTTCTAGAGAATAGAAGGCTGCTCTTCTAGAATCCCTCCTTGCACAATATATTACAGCAGCATTGGGGATCTGTCATTTCAAATATTATAATTTAATGCCTTAAATTTCACCAAAATGCTGTTGAAATACAATTGCCATCCAGTTATTTTCTTCAATTGTCTTATATGACAACATCTGATCACAATTGAATAAATGTTTGGGTTGTCAATTGACGAATAAATGTAGTGCTTCTCATCTGTCATTTCGATACTAAAATTATGAAAATTATATTAAAAAATTTTTTGAATTGGATTTTTCCTCACCTTATCGGTTTTAGAATTAAAAACTGCTCCGGAATACAAAATTTGAACACAATGGGTGCAGCGGTAACCATTCGATAAAAGAGTGCTCCAACCACACTTTTTGATTATAAAACCGATAAGGTGACGAAAAATCAAATTTAAACATTTTTTTAAATTAAATTTAATGTATTTTAGTTTTGATATGACAGATAAGAGGCGCCACATTCTTTCGTCAGTTTACAGCTACCAAATTTATGTCCCTTAGAAGGTTATCCTCCGATATATATATATATATATATATATATATATATATATATATATTATATATATATAATATATATTGTATATATATATAGTATATATTATATACATATATATATATATATATATATATATATATATATATATATATATACATATAGATGTATCCTTTCTTGCTATACAATATATATATATATATATATATATATATATATATATATATATATTTATACATATATATATATACATATATATATATATATATGTATATATATATATATATATATATATATATATATATATATATATATATATATATATATATATATATATATATATTATATATATATATATATATATATATATATATATATATATATATATATATATATATATATATATATATATATATATATGTATATATATATATATGTATATATATATATATGTATATATATATATATATATATATATATATATATATATATATATATATATATATATATATATATATATGTGTATATATATATATATGTATATATATATATATATATATATATATATATATATATATATATATATATATATATATATATATATATATATGTATATATATATATGTATATAGATATATATATATATATATATATATATATATGCATATATATATATATATATATATATATATATATATATTGTATATATATATATATATATATATATATATATATATATATATATATATATATATATATATATATATATATCTATATATTTTATTTTATATTTTATTTTATTTCACGGGCAAAGCCCATTACATAATAGTTTATTAAAGCACCAAATTATAATACGGAAGGTTTTATAAAGAATTATGTCAAAAAATATTTGAATTGAATAATAATAAATCATGTTGGGAAAAGAATCTTATGGTACATTAGCCTTTTAAATTCATGCAATTGAATATTATTAATGTCTATGTCACCTAACTTGTCATTAACAAAGTTACTAGCTCTTATCATGATATCTCTATGCTTATACTCTGCAGAATACATATGTTTGGAAAAAGTAATATTTGTGGCGCGAAGTATCCTAGCTGGTACGTGGCAATTTAGCGAGTTTAGTAATTCAGAACAATCGATGAGATGCGAAATAATTTGATATAAAAATAGTACATCCTGATAAAGTCTGGTACTCTGTAAGGTTGGCAAGCCAGTTGATTTAAGCAATTCGTCATAATTATGATCATTGTAACGTAATGGTGAGCCAATTCGAAAAGAGTAAGACCGTAAAAATTTATGTTGAATTTTTTCTATTTCATATTTTAATTTTCCTGTTTTTGGGGACCAAATTTCAGAAGCATATGTTAAAGTCGGTTTAACTAATGATTTGTAGAGAGATAGAAAAATTGAAGGATCTTTGAATTGCATTGAGAAACGACTTATCATCCCTAATTTGTATAACGCTTTATTTATAATATAGTTAATATGTGATTCGAAGCTTAATGCACAATCAAAATAAATTCCAAGATCCCTAATGTTATCGACACGTATCAGCTGTTGACCATCCAAATTATAATTATAGATAATAAATGAGTTTTTATGGAAGGAGATTACAGCACATTTATTTTTGTTAAATTCGAAACCATTTATATATATATATATATATATATATATATATATATATATATATATATATATCTATATATATATATATATATATATATATATATATATATATATATATATATATCTATATATATATATATATATATATATATATATATATATATATTATATATTTGTACATAAATATATATATATATATATATATATATATATATACTCGTATATATATATATATATATATATATATATATATATATATATATATATGTATATATGTATACAATATATATATATATATATATATATATATATATATATATATATAAATATATGTATATATATATATATATATATATATATATATATATATATATATATATATATATATATATATATAATTTTAATGTTCCGGGGAAGTGAAAACGCAATGTCTTTTAAATTAAATTAAAAGAGTTTATTTAATTTGTCAAAAATGCACAATCACTTCACTAACAATTTAACAACTTCAATTTTCACTATTATAATTCAACCTTCTACTTGTCCATAAATTTCTTATCGCAATTGTCTACTTAAAATCACTTCACACTCAAACAATCAATATCGCCTGTGCTTCGCCTATCGCAGTTTTCTATCCCGGTTGTAATGAATGATGATCCCCCATTCATTCAGCTCGCCTTTATATAGGGTATGTAGTCATTCAACCCAGTTCTCGTACATTGGCGAATATACGGGAACATTCGAGCGACTGCAAATGAATGGAGCAGTGACTCACTTTCAGATGTTGCTCATGCTTGTTGGGTTCTCGTGGTTTCGACGTCGTTGATTCGCTTTGCAACTCGGTATGGTCCCTCCCAATTATGTTGCAACTTTGGAGACCTACCCTTTCGCCGTTGCGGGTTATATAGCCATACCCAGTCATCTTGCTGGAAGCCAGTAGAGTTTGCTTTGAGATCATACCTGGTCTTCATGCGGTCAGTAGCCGATTCGAGGTGATTTTGCACTGTCCGATGTATCTGGTTCAACCGTTGCCTTAGATCATTTGCGTACTCCGAGATCGTTTGGGGTTTCTCAGGGGGTGTTCCGAACTTTATATCGGCTGGCAGACGAATAGTCTTTCCACAAATGACTTTGGCTGGGGCTTGGCCCGTCGATGCGTGTTCGGCAGCTCTGTACGCCATCAAAAATAGTGGGATATGTCGGTCCCAGTCCCTTTGATTCTCGTCAACCATCTTGGCAAGGTGTTTATTGAGCGTGCCGTTGAAACGTTCGACCATTCCATCGGATTGGGGATGCAGCGGTGTTGTCCTCGTTTTCCGTATTCCCAGTAGTTCACACATTTCGCAAAAAACTAGTGACTCAAAGTTTCGGCCTTGATCTGAATGTAATTCGCAAGGTAAGCCGTACCTACTGACCCAATTTAACACTAGCTGTTCAGCTACGGTAGTTGCTTCCTGGTTGGGAATGGGGTTGACCTCGGGCCACTTACTGAAATAATCGGCTACAACCAGCGTGTATCGATTTCCCCAATCGGATTCAGGAAAGGGTCCTGCGATGTCAACAGCAATCCTTTCGAATGGCACGCCTACGTTATAGGTTTGCATTTGTCCTCTCAGTCGTCGCTTTGGACCTTTGACGGAAGCGCAAATTGTGCAACTGCGACATCAGTCCTCTACGTCTTCTCGAGCGTGGAGCCAGTAGAACCTTTCCCGCAATTTCGCTAAGGTCTTGTTAACACCAGGATCCTTCATGCATTTCCTTAATCACATCGTGGATTCGGCTTTTGGGTAGTATAGTTTGCATCCTATAGGAGCTACCATCCGCCGTTTCCCATTTCCGCTTGAGTACACCACCCTCCACCTGAAGGGAGTTCCATTGTGCCCAATAGCTTTTCAGGGTTGCGCCATGCATTGAAACGTCTTTCCACTCAGGTCTCCCAGTCGTCTCCTTCCATACGAGCAATGGTCCGATGTCTTCATCGGCTAACTGGGCGTTTCGAATCTCCTCCGATGACCAACCTTCATCGAATTCGGCCGTTATCAATCGCAGATCAACGAGCGGTTCCTTTTCCTCAATCCGTCGGCAATGCTTGCAGTTAGCTGGACATGGACGGCGGGATAGGGCGTCAGCATTTCCATGAACTCCGCCCTTCCGATGAACAATTTCGTAGTCGTATGACTGCAATCTTTCGATTCATCTCGCAACTTGTCCCTCGGGGTTTTTAAAGTTGAGCAACCATCTCAGTGATGCATGGTCCGTTCGAAGAAAAAATTTCTGGCCATATACGTACTTGTGGAACTGCTTGGTGGCCTCTATTATAGCCAATAGGTCCTTCCTGGTCACGCAGTAGTTCCTCTCACTTTTTGAGAGAACTCGACTGTAATAAGTGAGGACTCTTTCTTCGCCATTGGTCTGCTGGGAGAGTACAGCTCCAATACCGCCGTTGCTTGCATCGGTGTCAACTACAAACATTTTTCCGGGTTTCGGATACGCCAGCACGGGTGATTCACACAGCTTTTCCTTCAGGGTCTCAAAGGCTGTCTGGCATTGTTCATTCCAGACATACGGACGATTTTTCTCGGTTAGCTGATGGAGACACTTAGCTATTTTGGCAAAGTCTTTGGCGAATCTTCGATAGTAGGTTGCCAGACCCAGAAAACTTCGTAGTTGGCGCTTGTTGTTTGTTGTTGGCCAGCTTTTCACGGCTTCAATTTTCTCAGGGTCTGTTTTGACCCCTTCTGCTGATACGACGTGTCCCAGGTATTTTACTTCAGCTGCGAAAAGGGTACACTTGTCGGGACTAAGTTTCAAATTTGCCAGTCGTAATCGGGAGAAAACCTCTTCTAAGTTCCGCACATGCTCTTCGAACGTTCTACCGATGACGATGATGTCATCTAGGTACACCAAGCAGGTTTTCCAGGTTAGACCACGTAGCACGTATTCCATCAAGCGTTCGAAAGTGGCTGGAACATTGCAAAGCCCAAACGGCATCACCACAAATTGCCACAATCCGGTCCCAACTGAAAATGCGGTCTTCTCTCGGTCCTTCTTGTCGATTTCTACCTGCCAGTAGCCACTCTTGAGATCGAGTGTAGAAAACCATTTTGCGTCGGCTAAAGTGTCCATGATGTCATCGATGCGTGGGAGCGGGTAACTGTTTTTCTTAGTGACGTCGTTGAGCTGCCTATAGTCGACACAAAAACGAGTGCTACCATCCTTTTTCTTTACTAGAACTACAGGCGCGGCCCAGGGACTGACAGAAGGTTCAATAACGCCTTGTTTTTCCATGTCCGAGATCAGCGCGCTCACTTCTCCTTGTTTGGCTATGGGGAGACGTCTCGGTGCTTGTCGAATCGGCTTGGCTCCCTGTGTATCTATGACATGAGTTACCAGACTCGTTCGGCCTTGGTCATCCGGGCTTGTTGAGAAGATGTCACTGTACTTGGTGACCAGATCAGAGGCTCGTTTGAATAGCTGCACTGGCAATTTGACCTCCTTCAATATTGCAGACGTGAATTCCCGGGTTTGGTCTGTGGCTTGCCTCCTAGTCCGATGATGGTCGTGAGTAGCTTCCAAAGAGATGATGGTGGAAACAGGCTGGCAGCTGCCGATGACTTCTCCCGCTTTGATGCTCGTGGTTGAGTCTGCGGTGTTAAGGACTCTCACCGGCACATATCCGTTCCTTAAAGATCTTACAAGGCTTCGTCCTACAATCAAACTGCGCAATGCGGACGTCTTCGTTGGCTCTATCAGATAAGATCGGTGGTCTCCAGAATCACCATCAAGTTTGGCCCATACAATGCTTTCGGAAGAATTCGGTACATCAGTGTCAGTACATACCACTACATTCATCTTGGGAATTTGGACGCTGGGATCCTCCATCAGTACTTCGACATTCTGCCATTTCAATACACGTTTGCCCAAATCTAACGTGATTCCATGTGGTCGCAGAAAATCCATTCCGAGAATGCAGTCATCCATGATGTTCGCGACCAGAAAATTATGTCGGAACACAAGGTCTCCCAACTGTATCTGGAGGTTGACCTCTCCATGAACAGGTGCAGTTTCTCCCGTAGCTGTCCGTAGTGAGACAATTCTGCCCTTGTGAAGTTGTTGCTGTCTAACTAGGTCTGGTCGGATAATCGATCGGGTTGCACCAGTGTCGATTGTTATGGTGCAGTGTTCTCCGTTAACTTGACCCGGAAGGCATAAGTCCGCTTCTACACGATGTAGTCTTGACACGGTGATGCTGGTGCTGGGGACGTCGATCCTCCTAGCCAATCTCTGCCCCACGAAGTTGGCTCTTACATGTTTCCCGACCCCTCTGTTTGAAGGGCTTCCATTCTGGGCTCCTGACTCGGTCTGGATCTCCTCCTAGCTGCACACCCTGGACAATAGCTCGGTTTTCTTCGCTTCTTGCAGTCTCTTTGCAGATGCCCCATCTCTCCGCAATTCCAGCATCTAGGCGCACCATTTACATGCGGGTCTCGCTCAATTTCCACGCGCTCACACCTGCACTCGTCTGTCACTACCTCACGAACCCGGGCAGTAGTACGAGTCACATTTTTCGCTGCCTCAAAGTTCAGACTGTAAGCCAATGCGTCCTTAACCGTTTGCTTTTGAGCTAAACGCACGGCTTGTTGCAATTCCGGGTCCTTTAATGCGCTGATGAATGCTTCTGTCGCTGCGTCATCTCGATGTTCTGGGTCGTAGGCTGGATAAGCCAAAAGTGCCAGTCGCTCAATGTCTTGGGCTAGCTGCTGTAGGGTTTCACCAGACTTCTGCATTCGATGCCTTAGCTGTGACCGATAAATCTGCTTTAGATGATCGTCTCCATAAAGCATGTCGAGCGCATTCATTATAGCATTCGGGTTTGAGTGTAATTCAACGGGGATCGTCTGCAACAGCTCGGCAGCTGGGCCTCTTAGAGCAAGAATCAATGCAATTGCTCGTTCCTGCTCATTCCAGTGATTTATGCGAGCGGCTGCTTCAAACTGGGTTTTGCAAATAGTCCAGACCGTTTGCCTGTCGAATATTGGTGCTTTTACATTTCTAGATGAGCTTTGCGCTGCGGTTATAAGTGGGGCTGGTGAGGCGGTTACTACTGCCTTCGCTGCTTCCAAGTCCTTTTTCACTTTTTCCATCTCATGGTTGATTCTCTCCTCGACCTGGCTAATCTCAACGTTGATTCTCTCCTCGACCTGGTATACCTTTTCCTCGACGCATTTAATTTGGCTGTTGAGACTACTGAGCTCCGCTTTTATTTCGGTTGACTGTTTCTGCAAATCCGCCTTGATTTCGATCGCTTGTTGGTCCATTTTTGCTGATTGTTCATTGAGCTTCGCTGATTGCTCATCTAGCTTCGTGGTTAAATTGGACGACTGTTGTCGCTGCTCTTGCTGCATCAGCATCAACATTTGCATCAGCGCATTTTCTGGTTCCTTTGGTTTTGGTGTTTCGGCTTCACCACCTTCTGCGCCTTTTTCTGCATCTGTAGGCTCACCCGAATCCAGATACGCACCTTCCGATTCAATCGCGTCTCGCAAGCGTGCAATCAGTATGGCCTTTGTACCTTGCGTGGCCAGATTTCGCTGTTCCAACTCCTCTTTGAGCTCCGATATGCTCAATTGATTGATTTTTAGATGTAAGTTTCCTGGCATTTTTATAGTTTCGGCAATTTTTCCACCAGTTTCCACGTTAATTCTCACTTTTGTGCACTTCAAAAATGTTTAATCGCTTTCACTTCCAAAATTTTCTTTCTCACTTCTTGACACCACTGTTGCGTGTTTTCGGTTCGCGGCCAATAATTTTAATGTTCCGGGAAAGTGAAAACGCTATGTCTTTTAATTTAAGTTAAAAGAGTTTATTTAATTACAAAAGTGCACAATGATCAATTTAACAATTTAACACTTTCACTAATTTTAATTTTCACTATGAAAAATCTAACACTTGTCCATAAATTTCTTATCGCAATTGTCTTCTAAATCACTTCACTATTATGAAAATCACTTTTCTACTACTCGAATAATATCGCTTCCCACATACTATCGCAGTTCTTATCGCGATCGAATGAATGATGATCCCCCCATTCATTCAGCTCGCCTTTATATAGGGTCTGTAGTCATTCAACCCAGTTCTCGTACATTGGCGAATTCGCGGGAACATTCGAGCGACAGCAAATGAATGGAGCAGTGACTCACTTTCAGATGTTGCTCATGCTTGGTGGGTTCTCGTGGTTTCGAGTAAATTCGTGTTCTTCATTGTTGTGAAAACAATTGCGACAGTAGCTCGCAGAATTATTTGTACATGTAACAATATATAAGTATATATATATATATAAACAGTCTTCCACAAAAGTCAAGGTACAGAGAATCGGTAACTGAAAATTGTATTACTGAATCAATATTTTTATTTGAAAACCAAAAGTTATGAAATGGTAATAATACGAGTTCTGTTGAATTTAAGTTTTCATAAATTTAAAGGGATTCGGCAATAATGATCATTGAAGACAATAATTTTTTGTTGGCAATGTCTCTTTTCTACTCCACAAAAGTCTTGGTACAGTTGCAGAAAATGCCCTGTTATTTGTAAAAAGGGGATTCCCCCAAGTACATATTATCAGAGTGAGTTAACAACCGTAGGCCGCTGTCTTTAATATCGCGTCCGTATTCGTGGTGTATCTTTTATTTAATAAAATTTTTTAAAAAATGAGTCGAAAGGAGTTGAGTATTAAGGAGCGTGAAATAATTATTAATCTGCATTCAAATCAGAGCAAATCATATTCTGAAATAGCTGAACTAGTGTGGCGAAGTCGGTAAACCATTCAAAAAGTGATAAATCGATTTAAGAAGGAAAATAGAGTGGAAAATGTGCCCCGAACAGGTCGTCCATCTAAACTAAGTGCAAAGGACAAGAGAAAAATTTCGCGAATGGTAAAACAAGATCCATTTCTAAGCTGTAGAAAAATCTGCGATGTTCTTGGAATTAATGATAAGAAGGAGGTTAGCGCAGAAACTGTGCGTAGAGCTGTCGTAGAAGCTGGATTTTCATCTCGTACGCCTAGAAGAAAACCTCTTGTAAGTTCCATAAACAAACAAAAAAGAATAACATTTGCAAAAGCATATATTGACAAACGAATAACGTTTTGGGATAATGTTTTATTTTCGGATGAGTCTAAATTTTGTATATTTGGTGTAAATGGGCATAAGAGGGTCTGGCGAAAAGTAGGAGAAGCATTTAATCCCAAGAACACTATTAAAACAGTAAAACATGGAGGCGGTGGTGTTATGGTTTGGGGTTGCATGGCTGCTGCTGGAGTTGGAAATCTGACATTCATCGAAAATACTATGGATCAGAACTCTTATTTAGAGATTCTACGAAACAACATGAAACAAAGTGCAGCCAAATTAGGTATGCGAGAAGATTTCTTGTTTCAACAGGACAATGACCCTAAGCACACTGCGCATAAAGTTCGAAAGTAGCTATTGTACAATACTCGCATGCTTGCTACACCGCCTCAAAGCCCTGATTTGAACCCTATAGAGCATCTTTGGAATGAGCTTGAGACAAAAATTCGAAAAAGAGTGATATCAAGCAAGGCGCAGCTTAAGGCTGTTATATTGGAGGAGTGGGCCAGAATCAGCAGCGAATTTACTAAAAAATTGGTATATTCTATGCCTAAAAGACTGAAGTCAGTAATTCAGATGAAAAGATATCCGACAAAATATTAAGAAAAGTATAATTCAAATAACTATGCAAGACTATAATTACAATTTGTATCATTTTTCTTTAGGTGTACCATGACTTTTGTGGACTTCATTCATTGACTTTCCAACACATCATATGTAATAATATATTAATACGACAGAAATTTCGTTTTGTTTTACATGAATTTAAAGTGTAATGATTATAGTTGAAGTAATACCAAAAAAATTTTATCACTATAGGTTTTTTAAATAAAAATATCAAACAATTTTCATGATATTTATCACTGTACCTTGACTTTTGTGGAAGACTGTATGTATATATATGTATGTATATAGATATATACATATATATATATATATATATATATATATATATACATATATATATATATACATGTATATATATATATATACAGAGGTGGCCAAAAGTGATCGGACAATACAAGAAACAAGCAATAAAATACTTTTACGAGCATAAGCTTCGAAATGAAATAAAAATTTTTCCCTTATATAAAAGTTACCTGTATTCTCAATTAATTGCACAAAAAAATAAAACAGAAATAAAAAGATTTTCACAAGAAAATTAACAACTAATTCAAATTCACATTGCATCAAGTGGACAAAAGTAATCGGACATTTTGAAAAGTGTGAAATTAGTCATTGAAGTTTGGAGCAATTCTTTTCTTTTCATTTCCGAGTTTAAAAGGGAATTCCCCTAATTATATGTTGATATGTGTTTTTCTGATATCAGTCATTTACTTGTCAGTTTTAAGTGAAGAAAGTTAAACATGGCTAAGAATCGCAAAGAAACCTGTATACATGAAAGAAAAGTTATAATAAAGTTGTATAAAGAGAATAAATCCTTTTCTGAAATATCAAAAATAATTGGAAGAAGTCGTTCGACAGTTTTCGATATCGTAAAACGGTTCAGAAAAAATAATCAGGTGGAAAACGAAATTAGGAGTGGTCGACCATGTAAACTAACAGAGACAGACGCACGAAAAATCTTAAGAATTGTTAAAAAGAATCCGACTACAACATCCAGAAGTATTAGGGATCAATTAGCAGATGTAA
>OZ017740.1:242973536-242998536 GCA_963969285.1 Odontomyia ornata | reverse complement strand
GATGATCGTTTCCATAACGCATGTCGAGCGCATTCATTATAGCATTCGGGTTTGAGTTCAATTCATCGGGGATGGTCTGCAAAAGCTCGGCAGCTGGGCCTCTTAGAGCAAGAATCAATGCAGTTGCTCGTTCCCGGTCATTCCAGCGATTCGCCCTTGCGGCAGCTTCAAACTGGGTCTTGTAAATACTCCAGACCGTTTGCCCATCGAATATTGGTGCTTGGACATTTCTGGATGTGCTTTGCGCTGCGGTTATAAGCGAGGCTGGTGAAGAGGTTACTACTGCCTTTGCTGGTTCCTTTTTCGTGTTTCCCATCTCATGGTTGATTCTCTCCTCTACCTGGCTGATATCATGGTTTATTCTCTCCTCGACCTGGCTGATCTCATGGTTAATTCTCTCCTCGACCTGGTAAACCTTTTCCTCGACCTGGTCAACCTTTTCCTCGACGCCTTTAATTTGTTTGTTCAGATGACCGAGCTCCGCTTTTATTTCGGTTGACTGTTTCTCCAGCTTCTGTGTGATGTCTGCCTTGATTTCGATCGCTTGTTGGTCCAGCTTCGCTGATTGTTCGTTTAGCTTCGTTGATTGTTCGCTTAGCTTCGTTGATTGTTCATTTAACTTCGCAGCTAAACTGGATGTCTGTTCATTTAGCTGCGCTGATTGTTCGGTTAGCTTCGCTGATTGTTCATCTAGCTTCGCAGTCAGACTCGATGACATCAGCATTAACATTTGCATCAGCGCATTTTCTGGCTCCTTTGATTTTGGTGTGTCTACTTCTTCACCTTCTGCGCCTTTTTCCGCATCTGAGAGCTCACCCGAATCCAGATTCACGCCTTCCGACTCGATCGCGTCACGCAAGCGTGCAATCAGTATGGCCTTTGTACCTTGTGTGGCCAGATTCCGCTGTTCCAACTCCTCCTTGAGCTCCGATATGGTCAATTCATTAATTTTTAAGTTTAAGCTTCGTGGCATTTTTAATGTTTCTTTAAATTTTACTATTGTGCACTATAAAATGTTCAAATTTTCACTTTCAAAATTTTTCTTTCGCACTTCTTGACACCATTGTCGCGTGTTATTGGTTCGCGGCCTATAATTTTAACGTTCCGGGAAAGTGAAAACGCAATGTCTTTTAATTTAAGTTAAAAGAGTTTATTTAATTAAAGAAAATGCACAATAATCAGTTTAACACTTTCACTAATTTTAATTTTCACTATTAAAAAAAATCTAACACTTGTCCATAAATTTCTTATCGCAATTGTCTTCTAAATCACTTCACTATTACGAAACACACTTCCCACACACTTTCGCAGTTCTTATCGCGGTCGAATGAATGATTTCCCCATTCATTCAGCTCGCCTTTATATAGGGTCTCTACCTATTCACCCATTTCTCGCACAATGGCGAATGTTCTACCGAGAGGTACCTGGTAGGTTCGAGCAAGTTCATGAATGGAGTGACGTCACTTGTAGATGTTGATCATGCTTGTTGGGTTCTCGTAAATTCATTCGTTGACGTTCTTAATGATGATGAAAACAATTGCAACAGTAGCTCGCAGAATTATTTGTACATGTAATTATTTGTACATGTAACAATATATATATATATATATATATATATATATATATATATATATATATATATATATATATATATATATATATATATATATATATATATATATATATATATATATATATATATATATGTAGATATATATATATATATATATATATATTTATTTATATATATATATATATATATATATATATATATATATATATATATATATATACATATATGTATATATGTATATATATATATATATATATATATATATATATATATATATATATATATATGTATATATATATATATATATATATATATATATATATATATATATATATATATATATATATATATGTATATATATATATATATATATATATATATATATATATATATTATATATATATATATATATATATATATATATATATATATATATATATATATATATATATATATATATATAGTCTTCCACAAAAGTCAAGGTACAGTGATAAATATCATGAAAATTGTTTGATATTTTTATTTAAAAAACCTATAGTGATAAAATTTTTTTGGTATTACTTCAACTATAATCATTACACTTTAAATTCATGTAAAACAAAACGAAAATTCTGTCGTGTTAATATATTATTACATATGATGAGTTGGAAAGTCAATGAATGAAGTCCACCAAAGTCATGGTACACCTAAAGAAAAATGATACAAATTGTAATTATAGTCTTGCATAGTTATTTGAATTATACTTTTCTTAATACTTTGTCGGATATCCTTTCATCTGAATTACTGACTTCAGTCTTTTAGGCATAGAATATACCAATTTTTTTAGTAAATTCGCTGCTGATTCTGGCCCACTCCTCCAATATAGCATCCTTAAGCTGCGCCTTGCTTGATATCACTCTTTTTCGGATTTTTGTCTCAAGCTCATTCCAAAGATGCTCTATAGGGTTCAAATCAGGGCTTTGAGGCGGTGTAGCAAGCATGCGAGTATTGTACAATAGCCACATTCGAACTTTATGCGCAGTGTGCTTAGGGTCATTGTCCTGTTGAAGCAAGAAATCTTCTCGCATACCTAATTTGGCTGCACTTTGTTTCATGTTGTTTCGTAGAATCTCTAAATAAGAGTTCTGATCCATAGTATTTTCGATGAATTTCAGATTTCCAACTCCAGCAGCAGCCATGCAACCCCAAACCATAACACCACCGCCTCCATGTTTTACTGTTTTAATAGTGTTCTTGGGATTAAATGCTTCTCCTACTTTTCGCCAGACCCTCTTATGCCCATTTACACCAAATATACAAAATTTAGACTCATCCGAAAATAAAACATTATCCCAAAACGTTATTGGTTATGCTTTTGCAAATGTTATTCTTTTTTGTTGGTTTATGGAACTTACAAGAGGTTTTCTTCTAGGCGTACGAGATGAAAATCCAGCTTCTACGACAGCTCTACGCACAGTTTCTGCGCTAACCTCCTTCTTATCATTAATTCCAAGAACATCGCAGATTTTTCTACAGCTTAGAAATGGATCTTGTTTTACCATTCGCGAAATTTTTCTCTTGTCCTTTGCACTTAGTTTAGATGGACGACCTGTTCGGGGCACATTTTCCACTCTATTTTCCTTCTTAAATCGATTTATCACTTTTTGAATGGTTGACCGACTTCGCAACACTAGTTCAGCTATTTCAGAATATGATTTGCTCTGATTTGAATGCAGATTAATAATTATTTCACGCTCCTTAATACTCAACTCCTTTCGACTCATTTTTTAAAAAATTTTATTAAATAAAAGATACACCACGAATACGGACGCGATATTAAAGACAGCGGCCTACGGTTGTTAACTCACTCTGATAATATGAACTTAGGGGAATCCCCTTTTTACAAATAACAGGGCATTTTCTGCAACTGTACCAAGACTTTTGTGGAGTAGAAAAGAGACATTGCCAACAAAAAATTATTGTCTTCAATGATCATTATTGCCGAATCCCTTTAAATTTATGAAAACTTAAATTCAACAGAACTCGTATTATTACCATTTCATAACTTTTGGTTTTCAAATAAAAATATTGATTCAGTAATACAATTTTCAGTTACCGATTCTCTGTACCTTGACTTTTGTGGAAGACTGTATATATAGATATATATATATATATATAGAGGTATATATATATATATATATATATATATATATATATATATATATATATATATATATATATATATATATATATATATATTTTTATACATTTATGTATATATATATATATATATATATATATATATATATATATATATAGATATATATACACATTTATATATCAATATATATCTTTATATATAGATATATATATATATATATATATATATATATATATATATATATATATATATATATATATATAAATATATATATATATATATATATATATATATATATATATATATATAAATATATATATATATATATATATATATATATATATATATATATATATATATATATATATAAATATATATATATATATATATATATATATATATATATATATATATATATATATATATATATATATATATATATATATATATATATATTTATGTACATATATACAGGGTGTTCGGCGCATGGAGCAAGAAAAATTTTAGATACTAATGTGGTCATTTGCTGCCTTCCCCCCCTTGGAATCTTGGTCGTTAGTCATGGTTACGGTGATATGATTTTGTTAAATATTATTCTCAAAGTAACCAAAATCCCGCATTAAATACATATCTTTTTCTTTCATGATTGTAAGAGCACCATTTTTTTGTCGTATTCTGTAGCGTATGCATAATTAAAGCATAACACTTTTTGTTACAATCAAAACTACAAAAAGGACGCATGAGCGTTTTTATTTCACAAAATTTGTAAACGAATGAACAAATTCAGCTTTTACGTTTAATTAAAAAAAAAAAATAACAGCTTTTAAGGTCTTGATTTTCTTTCGAAAATTTTTATAGTTTATTTCCTCTCCAAAGGTATGTTACACATAATTATAAATCATTAATCTATGCTTAATAAGGAAACCAATTAGGAATACAATTTGATTTTTATGATCTTTTGCAATCAAAAGTTAAATTACGTTTTGTTTTAATTTACAAGTTTTGTTTCAACTACTCTGGCGCAAATGCACGTCCGACACCTTCTTTCTTATTTCAGTAGTTGTCGTGGCAAGCAGTCTTTTCTCCTTCAAAGTTAAAAATGTGGGCTTTATTCTTTCAACTAACACCTCTATTGTGGACAACTCCTTAAAGTAAACTAATTGCTTGACTTGTCCCTAAATGTAAAAATCAAAGGGAGTTAAGTCTGGGGATCGCGCGGGCCAAGATATTGGGCCGCCTTTGTATATCCATGAGTTGGGAAAGGAGTGGTCTAGGTGCTTTCGAACTGCTCTTTGAAAATATGCCGGATAACCGTCGTGCTAGAAGCCAATCGGCGCGTCATAATCGAACATGGAAATATTGAATACTAGCTCCGGCAAGACAGTTTCTAGGATATCCAGATAAGCTGGCCCAGTCAGTCGGTCCCGTAAGTAGTGTGCTCGAATGAGATGTCTCCCAATCACACCAGCCCAGACGTTGACGCTAAATTTTTTTTGATACGTAATTGGTCTCTTTACATGTGGATTCTGACTTTTTGATGCACAAGGGTGTAAATTCTGCAGATTTGTTATGCCAATCTCGATTGAAGGTGGATTCATCCGTCCACATGATATGTTTCAAAAATTCACCATCATCGACATCAGTGTGCATCCTACAGAATTCCAACCGTCTGGCAGAATCATTTTATTGGGGACCTGTCATACTTATCAAAATCATTACTATGTGACAACGTCTTTTAATTTTTCGTTTATTCTACTGCCCTGACGTTTCGTCATTTATTAAGCACAAGGCAGTAGAAAAATAAGAAATAAATGCTAATCAATTTTATTCGCTTCAAAGTAATGAGAAGACGAGAATTAACTTTACCTTGAATCGGAGTGAAATGAGAAGGATGATTTTCGTTAGCCCGCAGAAACGACCACACTTTCCAAATTTTCAAATTTAGTCTGCGAGCAACGACACGAATGCTTATATTGCGATCTTCTTGAAAGCCTTGACTTCCAAGCTTATGTTGCCTCACATTGACGCGAGGCTCTTGAAAATTTAAGTTTCCAGTCTCCCTGAGATGCCGAGAAGTTGAAAATGTGTTGTGATGGGGTAGCCTTCGATTCGGATATTTTCCATTATAAATCCGTCTTGCTACACGAGCAATATCATTAGCGCTGTCATATGCCATCACCATCACAGCGTACTTTACGTTAGTGTAGCTAGGTATAGTAAAAAAAGAACAAAGGCGAAAACCAATAATAATGGAAACAAAAGTTAACAATAACCTAACAGTAACAAACAAAATAACTTAAAATGAACAACAGAACAACGCGACACGGACACTTACAATAACAGAGATAGATGAACCGCAGATAAAATATGACATAAGTTTTATCTGCTCACATCAATTGAGCTGTTGGGTATGTATGACTATCCCCAATTTAAAGCAGAAATAATTTATTTTTATTCAAGTGTAGCTTATCTTTGGAAAGGTAACAAGCTACAGAACTTTTTAAGATGAAATAAAGCTCTTAAAAGCTGTTAGTTTTTTTAAAGTTAAATTTAGAAGACGAACTTTATTCACTAATTTCGTGAGATGAAAAAGCTGATGTGTCCTTATAGTGACATTAATTAAAACAAAAACTATTATTATTTATATATGCATGCGTTACAAAACACCAAAAACAAAAAATAGTGTTTAACAAACATTACGAAAATAGTTATGAGGATTTAAATGCCAGGTCTTTCATATTTTAAGCAAAACATAAAAAAATATATCACCGTAACCCTGACTCAAACGGTAGCAAATCGTATCTCTAAATGCTTCTCGGTCCATGCGTCGAACACCCAGTTTATGTATATATATATATATATATATATATATATATATATATATATATATATATGTTTGTATATATATATATATATATATATATATATATATATATGTATATATATATATATATATATATATATATATATATATATATATATATATATACATATATACATATATACGAGTATATATATATATATATATATATATATATATATATATATATATATAAATATACATATATACATATATACGAGTATATATATATATATATATATATATATATATATATATATATATATATATATATACATATATACATATATACGAGTATATATATATATATATATATATATACATATATACATATATACGAGTATATATATATATATATATATATATATATATATATATATATATATATATATATATATATATGCATATATATGTATATATGTATATATATATATATATATATATATATATATATATATATGTATATATATGTATATATATATATATATATATATATATGTATATATATGTATATATATATATATATATATATATATATATATATGTATATATATATATATATATATATATATATATCTATATATCTATATATATATATATATATATATATATATATATATATATCTATATCTATATATATATATATATATATATATATATATATATATATATATATCTATTTATATATATATATATATATATATATATATATATATATATAAATATATATATATATATATATATATATATATATATATGTATATATATATCTATTTATATATATGTATATATATATATATATATATATATATATATATATATATATATATATATATATATATATATATATGTATATATATATATATATATATATATATATATATATATATATATATATATATATATACGAGTATATATATATATAGTCTGTGGTCTAGTGGTTAGAGCATGAACGCATAAGCCGAAGGTCCCAGGTTCAAATCTCGTTGGGAGCAACGTGATTTAGTTCAGGAGATTTTTCCGACAGACTATGAGGGTTCGCTCAGCGTTGATATGTACCGATTTAATCAGATCATATCATAGCTGAGCAGGCACACGGGGAGCATGGTACTGACCAAACAAAATTCCGAAAAAATCAATACGGCCATGAAAATGATATACTCTAAATATCTCTAAGCGAAGCCCCGAGAGGGGCTGTAGTGCTACAAAGAGTATATATGTATATATATATATATATATATATATATATATATATATATGTATATATATATATATATATATATATATATATATATATATATATATATATATATATATATAAATATATATATATATATATATATATATACATATATATATATATATACATATATATATATATATATATATATATATATATATATATATATATATATATATATATATATATATATATATATATATATATATATATTGTGATGTGCTGATGATACTTTCATCTATCCAAACAACCAAGTATCATCAACACATCAACAAGTTAAAATAAAACTCACTTAAGAATTATGTTCTAGGATAAGTTTTTGTTCTGAAAGAATAAAATAGTAACCACAAGAAAATTCTAACATATAGAAGAAATTTTCAAGTGGTTCTATGACTTACGTACATGCCCACACGTGATATGTGTGCATGTATCTATCCACGCGACTCAATGAGCGTTTAAAGAAATAAAAGAAATTTTCAAGTGGTTCTATGACCTACGTACATGCCCACAAGTAATATGTGTGCATGTATCTATCCACGCGACTCAATGAGCATTTAAAGAAAGCGATCAAATTTCGTAGCGCATGAACCATAATAAATTATGAGTAGGTCATTTGTATTGACATTTTTTTTCTATGGTGTAAAGTTTTGGTTTCATGTCGCGTGGATGAATAATGCAAGTATTGGGTAGGTCAAGTATATTGATATTTTTTTTCTTTCATGAGCAATATATTATTAGGTCAGTTCAACGACGTTCCCGTATCGTGGGAAAGATATTATTTTTAAGTAGGGATAAGAAAAATTACTATATAAGAGTTGTAGCAAATAAAGAAATGATTATTGTTAATCCAGAAACGGGTTGTTTCACTTCGGCCGAATTGTGGCATTCGTGGTTGCCGTGTTTGTGGCAACAAATTCAAATATTCATCGGACTTGCCGAATTGTGGCATTTGCAGTTGCCGTATTAGTGGCAACAGTTTTCGGGTGCTAAACAGACTTGCCGAGTGGTGGCAAGGGAAGTTAGTGTATTGCCGTATAGAGGCAGAACTAAGACAAGCTTGCTTGTTCTAGCGGCAAGCAGTTCCTCCTCCAAAACAATAGAGGCTGCAAGGAACCGCAAGGTGACTGCGCCAGAAATGCAGCAACTCGGAAGTTGCTTTAGGTATCTCCACTCTTAGCGATTCTTCCCTTTTGAAGTTATATATCCTTCTTTGTTTAACAGGAAGAAGAGGATCACCCTGGAGGAGTACCGCACCAGGAACCTCCAACATCCAACTTCACTACATGGCGACCCTGCACCTCGAATTTGGAATCTCACAACACGAATTAAGTTTTAAAATTACGTGACTACGTGACGTCTAATATGGGGACGAAGTCGTATTCAATTATCAATATCATAAAACGCGAATTTCAATAAAATCTGGTAGCTGCGAATTTTTAACATATAATTTTAGGTGTTGCATATTATAACGAAGAAAAAAAAAAAAAGTTGCATATCATCTTTGGGAACTTCAAGCTTAATTTCGTGTCGTTTCTATCAAATCACATCAAATTGAATTAAAGAAACTTTCCCCAATGGAAGCGCGGATCTAGGTAGCAGCTATTTTGCAAATATTGGTATCATATTGCTGCTGATGGACAACTTACTGTGTACATTCATCGAAATACGAAGAATCAAATTATGAATTTAGGTCAATAATAGTTGCTGTAGAAAAATGGAAATAGTTGTATCTCGATTATACTAACTTATTAAGTACGTCGTTCTTTTTCGCAGTCATTTTGGCAACTTTTTATATGTAAAATAAGGTGCAAAATCAATATGCAAGAGTAATAGTCGATAAAAATGTAATTTTAGGTAGAAGCAATGTATAATTTTAGTACAGATGTCTGAAAATCAATTAAAAATCGTGTGCATGACAAATTTGAAGGATTAAGACAGTTGAATTTGTAAACATGGGTTATTTTAACATTGACACTAGTATCAGAAAAATATTCAACTTCGACGGGAAATATAAATATAATTTATTGTTAAATTTTGAAAACAAATGCATATAAAGTACGTTTACAGCAAAATTCAGAAAGAATAGATATCATCAAAGTTCGATCTAAGAATTTAAGATGTTGAAATGCGATAAATCCATTCTCATCATCAGGCACGTAAAGGTTTACATTATAGTGATAGTCCTGACGAGAAACCAGTTTCCGCAGGAGAAGCATAGTGTAAGTTCACGGTGATGGTGACGATAAAACTGACATGAAACAAGTTTCTGTCATGCGGGAGTTGCTATTTATTCGCGAACCGATTACCGACTACACTTGCTGAGGATGATATGGTACGCATAAACTTCGAGATAAATAGTTGACTTTGATGAATCTATTTGAATATGGTATTGGAAACTGATTATTGGAAATGATATGAGAACTATTTTTGACCTTAATGAATTTATCGAATTTTGATTTTGACTATGGGAAATGATATAAAGATTGGTGTAAGTTAATAGTTAGATGAGGTGAATGATATATATGTACATGACATATAAAAATAGAAAAGTTTTAAAGGCGGTGTTAAGGCACAGACAATGTTTTACTTGTAAAATGTTCTCAAAATATTTATCTAAAAAAGCACACACCAATGACTTTATATAAGTCATGCGTTATAACAGGGTATTGAAGTCTCATTTCCGTTCCGTAAATTCGTCTCTTTTCGGTTGGGGATGTGATGTGCTGATGATACTTTCATCTATCCAAACAACCAAGTATCATCAACACATCAACAAGTTAAAATAAAACTCACTTAAGAATTATGTTCTAGGATAAGTTTTTGTTCTGAAAGAAAAAAATAGTAACCACAAGAAAATTCTAACATATAGAAGAAATTTTCAAGTGGTTCTATGACCTACGTACATGCCCACACGTGATATGTGTGCATGTATCTATCCACGCGACTCAATGAGCGTTTAAAGAAATAAAAGAAATTTTCAAGTGGTTCTATGACCTACGTACATGCCCACAAGTAATATGTGTGCATGTATCTATCCACGCGACTCAATGAGCATTTAAAGAAAGCGATCAAATTTCGTAGCGCATGAACCATAATAAATTATGAGTAGGTCATTTGTATTGACATTTTTTTTCTATGGTGTAAAGTTTTGGTTTCATGTCGCGTGGATGAATAATGCAAGTATTGGGTAGGTCAAGTATATTGATATTTTTTTTCTTTCATGAGCAATATATTATTAGGTCAGTTCAACGACGTTCCCGTATCGTGGGAAAGATATTATTTTTAAGTAGGGATAAGAAAAATTACTATATAAGAGTTGTAGCAAATAAAGAAATGATTATTGTTAATCCAGAAACGGGTTGTTTCACTTCGGCCGAATTGTGGCATTCGTGGTTGCCGTGTTTGTGGCAACAAATTCAAATATTCATCGGACTTGCCGAATTGTGGCATTTGCAGTTGCCGTATTAGTGGCAACAGTTTTCGGGTGCTAAACAGACTTGCCGAGTGGTGGCAAGGGAAGTTAGTGTATTGCCGTATAGAGGCAGAACTAAGACAAGCTTGCTTGTTCTAGCGGCAAGCAGTTCCTCCTCCAAAACAATAGAGGCTGCAAGGAACCGCAAGGTGACTGCGCCAGAAATGCAGCAACTCGGAAGTTGCTTTAGGTATCTCCACTCTTAGCGATTCTTCCCTTTTGAAGTTATATATCCTTCTTTGTTTAACAGGAAGAAGAGGATCACCCTGGAGGAGTACCGCACCAGGAACCTCCAACATCCAACTTCACTACATGGCGACCCTGCACCTCGAATTTGGAATCTCACAACACGAATTAAGTTTTAAAATTACGTGACTACGTGACGTCTAATATGGGGACGAAGTCGTATTCAATTATCAATATCATAAAACGCGAATTTCAATAAAATCTGGTAGCTGCGAATTTTTAACATATAATTTTAGGTGTTGCATATTATAACGAAGAAAAAAAAAAAAAGTTGCATATCATCTTTGGGAACTTCAAGCTTAATTTCGTGTCGTTTCTATCAAATCACATCAAATTGAATTAAAGAAACTTTCCCCAATGGAAGCGCGGATCTAGGTAGCAGCTATTTTGCAAATATTGGTATCATATTGCTGCTGATGGACAACTTACTGTGTACATTCATCGAAATACGAAGAATCAAATTATGAATTTAGGTCAATAATAGTTGCTGTAGAAAAATGGAAATAGTTGTATCTCGATTATACTAACTTATTAAGTACGTCGTTCTTTTTCGCAGTCATTTTGGCAACTTTTTATATGTAAAATAAGGTGCAAAATCAATATGCAAGAGTAATAGTCGATAAAAATGTAATTTTAGGTAGAAGCAATGTATAATTTTAGTACAGATGTCTGAAAATCAATTAAAAATCGTGTGCATGACAAATTTGAAGGATTAAGACAGTTGAATTTGTAAACATGGGTTATTTTAACATTGACACTAGTATCAGAAAAATATTCAACTTCGACGGGAAATATAAATATAATTTATTGTTAAATTTTGAAAACAAATGCATATAAAGTACGTTTACAGCAAAATTCAGAAAGAATAGATATCATCAAAGTTCGATCTAAGAATTTAAGATGTTGAAATGCGATAAATCCATTCTCATCATCAGGCACGTAAAGGTTTACATTATAGTGATAGTCCTGACGAGAAACCAGTTTCCGCAGGAGAAGCATAGTGTAAGTTCACGGTGATGGTGACGATAAAACTGACATGAAACAAGTTTCTGTCATGCGGGAGTTGCTATTTATTCGCGAACCGATTACCGACTACACTTGCTGAGGATGATATGGTACGCATAAACTTCGAGATAAATAGTTGACTTTGATGAATCTATTTGAATATGGTATTGGAAACTGATTATTGGAAATGATATGAGAACTATTTTTGACCTTAATGAATTTATCGAATTTTGATTTTGACTATGGGAAATGATATAAAGATTGGTGTAAGTTAATAGTTAGATGAGGTGAATGATATATATGTACATGACATATAAAAATAGAAAAGTTTTAAAGGCGGTGTTAAGGCACAGACAATGTTTTACTTGTAAAATGTTCTCAAAATATTTATCTAAAAAAGCACACACCAATGACTTTATATAAGTCATGCGTTATAACAGGGTATTGAAGTCTCATTTCCGTTCCGTAAATTCGTCTCTTTTCGGTTGGGGATGTGATGTGCTGATGATACTTTCATCTATCCAAACAACCAAGTATCATCAACACATCAACAAGTTAAAATAAAACTCACTTAAGAATTATGTTCTAGGATAAGTTTTTGTTCTGAAAGAAAAAAATAGTAACCACAAGAAAATTCTAACATATAGAAGAAATTTTCAAGTGGTTCTATGACCTACGTACATGCCCACACGTGATATGTGTGCATGTATCTATCCACGCGACTCAATGAGCGTTTAAAGAAATAAAAGAAATTTTCAAGTGGTTCTATGACCTACGTACATGCCCACAAGTAATATGTGTGCATGTATCTATCCACGCGACTCAATGAGCATTTAAAGAAAGCGATCAAATTTCGTAGCGCATGAACCATAATAAATTATGAGTAGGTCATTTGTATTGACATTTTTTTTCTATGGTGTAAAGTTTTGGTTTCATGTCGCGTGGATGAATAATGCAAGTATTGGGTAGGTCAAGTATATTGATATTTTTTTTCTTTCATGAGCAATATATTATTAGGTCAGTTCAACGACGTTCCCGTATCGTGGGAAAGATATTATTTTTAAGTAGGGATAAGAAAAATTACTATATAAGAGTTGTAGCAAATAAAGAAATGATTATTGTTAATCCAGAAACGGGTTGTTTCACTTCGGCCGAATTGTGGCATTCGTGGTTGCCGTGTTTGTGGCAACAAATTCAAATATTCATCGGACTTGCCGAATTGTGGCATTTGCAGTTGCCGTATTAGTGGCAACAGTTTTCGGGTGCTAAACAGACTTGCCGAGTGGTGGCAAGGGAACTTAGTGTATTGCCGTATAGAGGCAGAACTAAGACAAGCTTGCTTTTTCTAGCGGCAAGCAATTCCTCCTCCAAAACAATAGAGGCTGCAAGGAACCGCAAGGTGACTGCGCCAGAAATGCAGCAACTCGGAAGTTGCTTTAGGTATCTCCACTCTTAGCGATTCTTCCCTTTTGAAGTTATATATCCTTCTTTGTTTAACAGGAAGAAGAGGATCACCCTGGAGGAGTACCGCACCAGGAACCTCCAACATCCAACTTCACTACAATATATATATATATATGTATATATATAAATAAATATGTAAAAAAAAAAGAAAAATATATATATATATACAAATATATATATATATATATATATATATATATATATATATATATATATATATATGCGAGTATATATATATATATATATATATATATAAATATATACAAATATATATATATATATATATATATATATATATATATATATATATATATATGTATATATATAAATATGTATAAATATATATATATATATATATATATACAAATATAAATTAAATATATATATATATATATATATATATATATATATATATATATATATATATATGTATATATATATATATATATATATATATATATATATATATATATAGATATATATATATATATATATGTATATATGTATATATGTATATATATATATATATATATATGTATATATATATATATATGTATATATGTATATATATATATATATATATATATATATATATATATATATATATATATATAAACATATTTATGTATATATATAAATATATATATATATATATATATATATATATATATATATATATATATTTATAAACATATATATGTTTATATATATAAATATATATATATATATATATATATATATATATATAAATATATATATATATATATATATATATATATATATATATATATATAAATATATATATATATATATATATATATATAAATATATAAATATATATATATATATATATATATATATATATATATATATATAAATATATATATATATATATATATATATAAATATATATATATATATATATATATATATATATATACGAGTATATATATATATATAAATATATATATTTATTTATATATATATATATATATATATATATATATATATATATATATATATATATATATTTATATATATATATACATATGTATATATATATATATATATATATTTATATATATATATACATATGTATATATATATATATAAATATATATATATATATATATATATATATAAATATATATATATATATATATATATATATATATATATATATATATATATATATATATATATCCAAAATATAAGGTGACATTTGAATTTAAATTGCGCGCGTTGAAGGTCTTGGAGAATTATTTTTTTAGGTTGGTAGTACTGTCAGTGACATCTATGTCAAAATATTCATTAGTGTTTGAGATACGCGTCTTTTTGTAAGCTGTTAAAAGTGAGTATTTCGTTTTTTGCGATGTCGAAATTTGTTGAATTTGCATTAAATTTTGTTTGCGGGATCAATTTTCTGCTGAGGATGCGTTGAGGATGGTAACGAAAGCCTTTTGTGATGAGGCTATGTATAAAAAAATGTTAACAAGTGGCCGTGAACGTGTCGAAGACGAAGAGCGTCTTGGGCGACCATCAAACTCTTCGATAATAGTGGTGTTGCGCATTATGAATTCCTTCCGCCGGGCTAAACAGTACATCGAAAGCGGTACTAACCACGACAAAAACGAAGAATAACACAATGACAGTGAAGGCAGACGAAAAACGGAGAATAGCACAGTCTGGTTCAGACTGAGATTCCTGCGGCGTTCGGGCGCAGCAAAAAAATGATGCGAACGCCAGAGCGTCCTATTAAGGAAAAGCGGGAAACTCTGCAGAACACTTCAGGTGTTCGAGCGGTGGAAGATGATATAAAGAACACCGAAAATTCGATTGTCACTGCTGCGATTGTTACCGAAGCGACCGATGCAAGGGTCGCAAATCCCGACATTGCAACGAAAAATCCAGAAGCCAACGAGAAGATTACGGCACGAAAAGCAACGAGTGTCCAGACACCGCGTGATTGCACCGCCAACATCGAAAATGTGGCGGAAGTACTGCACTCGGAAATGGAACGCGATAACCTCTCCCAAGGATGGTTGCAAGGTACAATTGCGGCCCAGAGATACGAAGAAGAAATGCTACTCCGAAAAGCGGGAGATGTTCTGAAAAGAATACAATCTGGCTGCGACTCCCCAAAAATCAGCAAAGCAGCAAAGGTTGGGCTCCTTGAACAAGAGGAGCTCCTAGATCGTATGCGGCACTATTGGAGGAGCTGGTTAAGGGCCGAAGACGAACAGAAGGCTAACGAGGCGCTTGGGGCAAAATCTAAAGGCGACATGCAGATAGCTCCACCATTAAAAGTCAATAAAAGAATGGCGTCTAGCCCATTCGAAGCAGATCGGAATAAAAGAAGTAAGGAAGAGGCACTTGATGGCCGTGGAGCACCAGATCACGGGTTCCAGACAGTGCTTACAAAAGGAGCGAAGAAAGCCAGCCGCAAAGTTCGCACGGACGCCCAATTAGAAAAAGGACCTGATGCAAAACAGGAGAGGCAGAAGCCCCGACGAAGACCTCGGCAGCAGGCACTGCTTGTAAAGCCCCAAGATGGCCGATCCTACGCGGAGGTATTGCGGGACATCAGGGGAAACGTAAGGCCCGAAGACACCAATACTACCATTAAAGTAGTACGACCAACGCGGTCGGGCCACATACTGGTCGAATTCGGAGCAGAAGCCGGCAATAAAGAAGCATTCTGTGACGCAGTAATGAAAGTCATCGGCAAAAGCGCAACTATAGCCCCGCTCGAGCCGATGGCAACGATCGAAATACGAGACATAGACTGCGTGACGGATCTGGCCGAGGTAGAAGAGGTAATCAAAAGGGAGTTCCCTAGCGTGGGAAGGATCAAAGCGAGACTGACACCAGAAAACAACAGGGGAGAACGCATGGCCATAGTTGACTTGACCGAAAAGCACGCCAACAATTCCTGAACAAGTGCAAAGTACGAATATGGTGTGTTGTCTGTAGGATACGGCGAAGAGCAACGCCTCTTCAATGTTTCAAATGCCTTGGTTATGGTCACACCACAAGTATGCAAAGGACCCGATAGGAGTTCCCTATGTTACAAATGCGGTGAAATGGGACATAAAAGAAAAGAGTGTACGAAGGAGGCACACTGTATTCTTTGCAAGGATGCTGATCCAAAACCTGATTTTGGACAGGTTTTGGGATCAGAAAATGCCGGGTGTTCCAGGAAGCCCTAGCCAAGGCAAAATCAGAACTCCGATGACCCGCATCCTGCAGCTAAACCTACAACGCAGTTCAACCGCCCAAAATCTGCTTGAGCAGTTTGCGAGGGACAAGAAAGCCGACATCTTGCTGCCGAGTGAGCAACACCATAATAAAAGTCCTGTATTATGGTATTCTGATGAAACTGGTACTGTCGCCATCTGGGTACGGAACAGTTACTTTCAAGCGGAGAGTTGTGGACGGGGGATGGTTTCATGTGGGTTCGGTGCTCAGGGACCACCTTCTTTAGTGTGTACCTAACGTCTAACGAATCGATATCATCTTTCCAAGCCAAGCTTCAGGCTTTGGAGGACGCTATCTCGAACGCGAAGGGCAAATGGCTCATCGGGGACAACTTTAACGCTAAAGCAATCGAATGGGGCATGCCTCAGACGGATCCGCGGGGAAAACGAATCCTGGGAATGGCAGCCAGGAAGGCCCTCGTCGTACTAAACTCCGGAAATACGCCGACTTTCCGCCGTATTGGCTGTGAGGGAGCCATACCGGACGTGACATTTGCCTCGGAGTCCTTAGTACGGAGGATACACAACTGGAAAGTATTAGAGGACTACTCAGCCAGTGATCATCAGTGCATTCTGCTTGAGATAAGTGATGCTGTCTCCCGACGTCCGTGCTCTCGGTCTTCTACAACTGGATGGAACATCGGAAGGATGGCCGTCGAGAGGTTCTTCGAGGTGCTCACAGCCGGTGAGCCGCTGCAGGGAGCTTGGGAGGGGACGGAAGAATTGGCAGCTCAAGACGTGGTGAACTCTACTATGAGCATCATTACGACTGCTTGCTGCGCTTCTATGCCCAGTGTGCTGGTGGTCAACTGAAATCTCTGAAAACCGAAGGGAGTGTCACAAGCTTCGACGTGAAGCTCAACGGGCGCGGAACGGTGACGAGGCATGCAACTGGGTGGCAGCATATAAGTCGGCCAGGAAATGCCTTCGAAAACTGATCAACAGTAGCAAGGCTCGCTGCTGGCAAGACCTAGTGGACAATGTGAACAAGGATCCGTGGGGCCTTGGCTACAAGCTGGTCAAACTTGGTGCCCTACGGAAGCCTTGTATACATGACGCGGAAAAGATGGACGCGATAGTGCGGGGACTCTTCCCCGCCCATCCCGTCCGTGTTGACGCTGTCCATGGTGAAACAGCAGTCGAGTGCCCACTCTTCACACAGCTGGAACTGGAGGAGGCAGTCCTCTCCCTGAAAGCGAGGAAGGCTCCAGGTCCAGATGGTGTTCCAGCTGAGGTTTTGTAGCTCGTCTATCACCATTGTCCTGACTTGCTGCTCAGCACATTCAACGCTTGCCTACGGGACGGGGTTTTTCCGGTACGATGGAAGGTGTCGAGGCTTGTGCTGAGCGGCAAGGGGAAGGGAAATCCCGAATCGCCGTCTGCATACCGCCCGTTATGCATGCTAGACACGGCTGGGAAAGTGCTAGAGAAACTCATCAAGGGAAGACTCACTGACGCGATTCGTGCTGCTGGGGACCTATCTCCTCGACAGTTGTTTTTTTTTTTTTTTTGTGGTAGGGAGGTGAAGGCATTTATGCCCGCCGAGTCTGGCAGTGTGGGACTCCCATGGAGGATACCTTTGGACTACCCACTAAACACCTCCCCTGTCAATCTGAGAACCTAGCCTGGAACCGTTTGACACATTACTTCGGGCCAGGTCTCGTTTTGTTACGCCGTGGGGCGCCTTCAAGCTGGGGAGTCCCTTTCCTAGCGGGAGGGGAGGGGGGAAGAGGAATTGCCAGAAGAGCGATCCCCCAGCCCCAGCGCCTCCGGCTGCTGTGAGTCCCTTTTATATTTTAGGACTGCCCGAGCATAATGTGCCACCTGGCTCCATTTGTCAACCGATTCGAGCATCACCGCAACTATATTATCCGGGGTGAGCTCTCCCGTCTCCCTGTAGAGTTCCCTTCGCAGCCTGGCCCATTTGGTACACGCAAAAATGTGTGACAGGCATTGTCCTCCTCTCCTGGGCAAAACCGACAATCGGGAGACCGTGACTTGCCGATCTTGTGCAGGTAAGACTGAAAACACCCGTGCCCGCTCAAGAGCTGGGTCAGATAGAAGTCAGTCTCACCATGCCTTCGATTTAGCCACGGTCTCACATCAGGGATGAGGCGCGCAGTCCACCTTCCCTTCGTGCAATTCCTCCAAGACTGCTGCCAATCGTTGAGCGAGCGCTGTCTCTCCTCGCGGACAACCATCTCCCTCGCATCCTCGATTCGGCGCAGGTAAATAGCGCGGCGCTCTCTAGCAAGGAGGGCGACAGGTATCACGCCTGCAATCACTCTCACCGCCGAGTCGGAGACTGTTGGATACGAAGATGCAATTCTCAGTGCTCCTCTTCTCTGTACCTGTGCCAATCGTTTTCGGTATACCTCCTTACTGAGAGCGTCGCCCCATACCTCTGCCCCGTACAGTAGCACTGACCCTACAGCACTCATCAAGAGGCGTCTTCTTCATGGGCTGGGTCCCCCTACGTTGGCCATAAGTCGACTCAGGGCCGATATTCCCGAAGCAGCCTTCTCAGCCGTTGCCCTGATTTGCTCAGAGAAATTCATCTTCGAGTCGATCAGTAGCCCCAGGTACTTCACCGCTGGCTTCGATTCGATCTGTATATCTCCAATACTGATCATCCTTACTCTAGGGATTCTCTTTTTTGTCAAGATGACCACTTCGGTTTTCTCCAGTGCTAAACTAAGCCCGCGAGCAGTCATCCAGTCCCTCACTCGGCGCATTAGCATACCTAGCCTAAGTTGCGCTTGTTCAACGGTGCGTCCGGCGACCAGAGCCGCAACATCATCCGCATAGCCGACCAAGCGCGACTCATCTGGCATCTCAAGTCTCAGTAGCCCGTCGTAAGACACGTTCCACAGGTCCGGACCAAGGATAGATCCCTGGGCAACACCCGATGTAATTTCCATCCTTCGTTGGCCCTGTGTCGTGTCGTAGAGCAGGCTTCGGTCCTTTAGGTAGTTCCTCAAAAGCCGCATTAGATATTCTGGAACTTGAAAAGAGTTTTCCAGCGTATCCAGAATATCCACCCATCTAGCGGAGTTGAAGGCATTCCTGACGTCGAGTGTCACCAACAGGACGATCCGTCGCTTGGTGCGACTATATGCCTCTGCCTTTTGGACCGCGTTCACCACCTCTGCAATCGCATCGATGGTAGAACGTCCTGCTCTAAAGCCGTACTGCCGAGGAGATAGGTCCCCAGCAGCACAAATCGCGTCAGTGAGTCTTCCCTTGATGAGTTTCTCTAGCACTTTCCCAGCCGTGTCTAGCATGCATAACGGGCGGTATGCAGACGGCGATTCGGGATTTCCCTTCCCCTTGCTGACCAGCACGAGCCTCGCCACCTTCCATCGTACCGGGAAAACCCCGTCCCGTAGGCAAGCGTTGAATGTGCTGAGCAGCAAGTCAGGACAATGGTGATAGACGAGCTGCAAAACCTCAGCTGGAACACCATCTGGACCTGGAGCCTTCCTCGCTTTCAGGGAGAGGACTGCCTCCTCCAGTTCCAGCTGTGTGAAGAGTGGACACTCGACTGCTGTTTCACCATGGACAGCGTCAACACGGACGGGATGGGCGGGGAAGAGTCCCCGCACTATCGTGTCCATCTTTTCCGCGTCATGTATACAAGGCTTCCGTAGGGCACCAAGTTTCCCCATAACCAGCTTGTAGCCAAGGCCCCACGGATCCCTATTTACATCGTCCACGAGGTCTTGCCAGCATCGGGCCTTGCTCTTGTTAATAAGCCTGCGAAGATATTTCCTGCCGGACCTGTATGCTGCTAGCCTAGTGTCTGCCTCCTCCCGTGTTCGCGCCCGCTGGGCCTCTCGCCGAAGTTTGTGACACTCGCTTCTTTGTTCGGCGATCTCGTTTGACCACCAGTATACTGGAGGCTTACCGTGTCGGGGTCTCCGGCGGGGCATGGAAGACTCGCAAGCAGCTATGATGGCACTCATAGTTGAGTTCACCAAGTCCTTGGCTGTAGGCCCTCCACTCCCTGGCGGAGCGCCCAGCAACGGTGCGCCTGCCGTAAGCGCGTCAGTGAACTTCTCGACGTCCATCCTCCCAGTCCTCCATCCGAGGATTGAAGTTTGGGCATATGCACGCAGAGTGGCACCGTCGTGAATCTCAACAGCTATAAACTGGTGATCACTAGCCGAGTAGTCCTCTAGTACTCGCCAGTTGTGTACTCTAGGTACCAGGGACTCCGAAGCGAGTGTCACATCGGGTATGGTTCCTACGCAACCCCAGCGGCGGAAAGTAGGGGTTTTACCAGTATTTAGGACAAAAAGCGCTGTTCTGGCCGCCATGTCCAAGATTTGCTTTCCTCTTGGGTCGGATTGTGGCATACCCCATTCGATGGCTCTAGCGTTGAAGTCTCCCCCGACCAGCATGTGGCCCTCTGTGTTCGAGACAGCGTCCTCCAGGGCATCGAGTTTGGTTCGAAAGGATCGCATTGCCTCGTTAGGCGTCAGATAAACACTGAAATATGTTATCCCTGAACACCGCACCCACACAAAACCATCCCCGCGTCCATGGCCCTGCACCTGAAGGCGGGCGCTGTCTCGAACCCAGATGGCCGAGGTACCAGTTTTGTCAGGGTACCACGCTTGCGAGTCCTTGTTATGATGTTGCTCGCTCAGCAACAGGAGGTCAGCTTTCTTATCCCTCGCAAACTGCTCAAGTAGGTCCTGGGCGTTTGTGCTTCGGTGCAAATTGACCTGCAGGATACGGATCATTTGAGTATCGATTTGGCTTTAGTTAGGGCCTCCTTGAAATCCCGGCATCTCCCTGTCCCCGGCTCATGTTTGAGGTTGCCGGGTGCTAGCTTAGCATCCTTGCAAAGAATGCATTTTGCCTCGTTCGTGCACTCCTTCCTTTTGTGCCCCGTTTCACCACATTTGTAGCACAGAGATCTCCTGTCGGGTCCCCTACAGCCATACGCGGTGTGTCCGTATTCGAAGCATCTGAAGCAGCGGATAGGGATCGCTCTTCTCCGTATCCTGCAGATCACCCAACCTATCATAATTTTGCCCTTCGCCAGGATTTGCTGGGCGTCTTTATCAGCTAGTTCGACAATAGCCATGCGTTGCCCCCTTGTGTTTTCACGTGTCAATCTTGCCTTGACTTCACTTAAGCTGGGGAACTCCCTCCTAATGGCATCCTCTACCTCAGCTTTGTCCGTGACGCAGTCGAGGTCCCTGATTTCCAGGGTGGCCATTGGTTCGAGCGAGGCAACCGTTGCCGCATCTCCAAGAACCTTTTGAACCGCTTCACGGAATGCATCTTTGTTTGTGGCCTCTGGCCCGAATTCCACCAGCAAGCCACCGGTCCGGGTTGGTCGAACTGCTTTGATGGCAGTTTTGGTGTCGTCTGGCTTGACCGCTCCTTTAATTTCACGGAGGACATCTGCGTAGGTTCGGCCCTTAGTGGGTTTAATAAGCAGTGCCTCTCGCAAGGGTTTGCGCCGCGGTTTGCTTTTTGTTTTCTGCGGTATATCGGGGGGTTCTTTGTTCTTTTCGTGGTTGAGCTCTTTGTCTGTTTTTTCTAGGAGTAGCTTTTTGGCCGCTTTTTTCGCTGCCTTGTTTCGCACCACATGAAACTCCTCGCCTGGAGTGTCAACTTCGTTTATGGTCTCGTCCTTCCTCCTTTTCTCACAGTCGCCTTCAATTGGGCTACCGGCCATTCTTTTGCTGCTGCTAGGACCCACTGATGCCTCGAGGGAGAGCGTGTCTTTTTGGTGCTTTTCGGTTGCAAGCCACCTCCGCCTGTAGTGCGTTATGCGGCCAAAAAGCTCCTCCAGTTCAAGAATGCCATTCTTGACACTCTTGCCTATGTTTTTCTGCACTTCGCAGGCAGCCCTCAGTTGTTTGACGATATTCCCCGCTTTCCGAGTAAGCCGCTCCTCTTCGGCGCGGTCAAGGGCGGTTGTGTTATTTGGCGCCACCTCTTGGGAGAGGCCCCCGTTTCCTAGCCCTTTTGCTTCTATCGCTTGGGTCGCGTTTGAAGTGGCGTCGGCCGACGGCAAAACTTCTCCCTCCCCCAGTCTTACACTGGCCTCTGTTGGTGTCGCAGCTTGATCCGGATTGTGTACGTCTTGCACTGGGCGCTCCGGGGTGCGCATAGTCCTTCTACTGCGCCCAAAGGCCGCAATGATGCCAGGTTGCACAACGCACTCTGCCTTCTTTCGTTCGTTAGTCCGTCTGTGGTCTGTCTCCGATGATTTACCCTGTGATGTTGACTTTGACAGTGTTTCTGGGGTTTGCTGCCTCCCCCCGCAATCGGTGACTTGTTTAATCGGTGTTCTTGCCAACAGCGGTTTTTGTCTGAAAGGGTTCTCCGTGCTAGCGTCCTGTTTGCTTGTGGTTTCATTTGTTTGCTCCATTTTATTGGGTCCCCCCTCGGAGCCGCTATCTCCGTTCGTGTGTGTAGTCGCCTTTTTGGTCCCATGGTTATCTTTGCAGAGCAGGAAGGCCATGCGAGGGTTGGCACAAGCCCTTATGGGGACAAGTGCTCAGAGCCAGACCAGCGCTAATCGGGAGTCCGTCTCAACCGAACCTACACCACCAACCCAATGGTGCGAACTTCGAACGTACTCCGAGGCCTGCCAAGGTTTTACCGGGACGCAGACGGTATGATAGTTGAATTGGAGCCGTTCACACACGAGTTTCACCTCGGCGCTACTGTGCAAAGCAACTAGGTCCAAACCATCACATCCGCCAGCCCAAAGCGTCAATTCCAGTTCGTTGTCCAAAGCGTAATCCAGATACAATAAGAGGGAACCTCACGGTACCCCCCATATCCTCGGGTCCATGGGGGCGGCACTCCCCAAAGAATGCTAGCCTCCAAGAATGTTCTTGTCGACCGGCTTTCTCCCTGCGGGAATTTCCTCAGGTACGTGGGGGCGGAACTCCCCAAAGAATGCTAGCCTCCAAGAGTGGTCTTATCGACCGGCATTCCCCCTGCGGAGTTTCCTCGGGTGCGTGGGGGCGGAACTCCCCAAAGAATGCTAGCCTCCAAGAGAGCTCTTGTCGACCGGCATTCCCCCTGCGGGGATCTCCTCGACAGTACGGCTTTAGAGCAGGACGTTCTACCATTGATGCGATTGCAGAGGTGGTGAGCGCGGTCCAAAAGGCAGAGGCATATAGTCGCACCAAGTGACGGACCGTCCTGTTGGTGACACTCGACGTCAGGAATGCCTTCAACTCCGCTAGATGGGTGGATGTTCTGGACACGCTGGAAAACTCTTTTCAAGTTCCAGAATTTCTAATGCGGCTTTTGAGGAACTACCTAAAGGACCGAAGCCTGCTCTACGACACGACACAGGGCCAACGAAGGATGGAAATTACATCGGGTGTTGCCCAGGGATCTATCCTTGGTCCGGACCTGTGGAACGTGTCTTACGACGGGCTACTGTGACTTGAGATGCCAGATGAGTCGCGCTTGGTCGGCTATGCGGATGATGTTGCGGCTCTGGTCGCCGGACGCACCGTTGAAAAAGCGCAACTTAGGCTAGGTATGCTTATGCGCCAAGTGAGGTACTGGATGACTGCTCGCGGGCTCAGTTTGGCACTGGAGAAAACCGAAGTGGTCATCTTGACAAAAAAGAGAATCCCTAGAGTAAGGATGATCAGTATTGGAGATATACAAATCGAATCGAAGCCAGCGGTGAAGTACCTGGGGCTACTGATCGACTCGAAGATGAGTTTCTCTGAGCAAATCAGGGCAACGGCT
>OZ017740.1:242916036-242966036 GCA_963969285.1 Odontomyia ornata | reverse complement strand
CAAAATGTAAGATTTCATCATGCAACATTGTAGCATTTGCCACTGGTGTGGAGCTCCACGAGGTTACAATAGTGCATGGGGCTCGCACGTCTACGTTTGTGATATAAACGCGCCTTGGCATACATTTTTTTACACACTAATGGCGGTAAAGCCAGCGCACGGGGCCGAGACTAATTGCTGCCATATGACATTAGGTACGTCCCCAGCAAAGGAAATCCATATGTCGAAATCCAAACGGGTTACGCAGAAGCTGGTTCGTTTGAATCCGTTTAACACGGCAAAAAAATATTAACTCGAAGGGAGTACGGAAGGCTGATTAACTTATGAAGAAAAGGACACCATCGAAATTGCATCGGCCTAAAATTGAACCACCATCCGCGAAGAAAAACTGAATTGGCACCTCGAAAAGCTGGAAACATTAGGCTCGCTTGTAAACCCCGGATCTACAAAGCCATATCACAGTGAGTATGTTGCATACCAGTCAAATCCACTCCAATCTCAGGGACATATAAATTAAACAACGGTAAAAGAGATTTGTACCGTTTTAAAGTTCAGCATAAAATAGAGTAATCGTAACCCAACTGACAAAGGGTTGTCGTTTTCCCTGATCTTGGTCGTCAATGGGTTACATGGACCAATCAAAGCAAAATTGTCTCAAGGCAGATTTTAACGTGTAATTGTAAATTTCTCATAGAAAGCAGCGCGAATCGCATTTAAACAAGTCAAAAAATTATGTTATATGGCAATGTCGTAGTACTTTATCATATATAATAACAAAAATTTTAGTTAAACAATTAGTAAGAGATAAGGAATGTTATGCACAAAGTTCATTGACGTGTGCGTATAATGAAATAAGACAATTTGGTTTCTTTTTTTTATTACAAACCCATTACGGGTATGGTGAATCGGATTGATATTAAATATGAATGTATTTGTTGGGAATACATTGAAACCATTGGTTTTGGGTCAGTTGAGGATAAGCTGCTAGGATATAAAATATGAACACACTCCGAGGATGATCGTATGAAGAGAAACAGGTTAAAATGGAATTGCTCTTTAATGTCTAACTTTAGGGAATGTTGCTTACAATTTTTATGGAATACAATGTTGCATATACTCTGAAGACGTTGGCGATGCAGTCATAAAAACGATAGGTTTTAATAGGTTGAGTCAGAATAGGGTTGAAAATCTTAGTTAGTAATTGCAACGCCATAAAAAAGAAATGGAATTGGCTAGTTTTTTGGATTGAGTTGTGTCATGTTTTGGATTTTTTCTCGTCTTTAAAGTGGAGAATGTTTTTTTTAGGGACTGAGTTAATTCAATTTGTGGTTACGAATTTTCGTAGTTCGGAAAGTGCTTTTCAAAAATTGTTCAACACTGAAGTAAATTTAGAGTGAAGGCTTGATGGATACTTGAATCGAACTGAATTGGCTCTAAAATCTATCTTATTCTATCGCCTTTCGATTGGGATCATTGTGTTGTTAACATTGATCACTCTATTATGTTGTGAAGTAGTGCCGTGATACTTCTTAATGACGGATATTGTGGTCCGGTTGAAACCCTTCTTGATTTTCATCTGCAAACCTAGTTGGATTCGACTGCAGAATCAAGTCTGCATTTTCGGTTGAATATCTTAGTAGTGGGGAAATCGTATCGTCACATTATATCTTCCCACATTGCAATGAATTAATAATCAAAATTATCATCGCGATTTAGTAAACGGTTTAGGTTATTAACATTAGATAGTAAATAAAAAGGGAAACCACTTTTCTAAATTTTTGCAAATTATAAAAAAAAATAATTATCGAAACAGAAACAATGAAAATAAGAACTAAATCAAATGAAATTTTTCTTTCATTATACTTTAAGCAACATATTAAAGGGAAACACATTAAGTAATATAAATTATGAAAAGCTAGCATAATGAATTGATATGCGCGTAACTTAAAATTAAATAATTGAATTAATAAAATTCTAGATTATAATAAAAAGACGTAAATTCATAATTATTTAACTATTTTCTTTTCGAAATTAGTAAATATCTTATAAATAGCTTAAACGAAATTTAAAACTTGCATAATCGGTTTTATGGTTTTCTAATAGATAAGTAAACATTTTCAAAATTTAGCTGTATTAATTTTCTTCATTAAAAATTAAAGTATCATTAATCGCTTAGTCAAAATAAATATTTTTCTTGTAGTTTATATTTATTTTTCAAATTTTGTCTTTTATTTGAAAGTGAACAGAATCGTTCGTTTAAAATTAAAATGGTACGTCAATAAGAAAAAGATTTAAAATATCGTTTTTATAAAATTTCTTTGTTTTCCTTTGTTATGCTTTACACGTTCAGATATATCATTATGTTGCTTTATTTTTTTTTTGTTTTCGCAACATACTCTATTGTGATTAAATTTAAACGAAAAAAAAGGCTCTTGACTATTATTATCTTTGGCATTTAAAGTTATGGCAATATTGTAAGAATACTGTTTGGTTTTATATTGAATGAAAAAAAAATAATATAAATAATAATCGATCGAGATAAGTAGTTGAAACTAAATGATTTCATTTTTTATATAGTTTGGTAATTCTTAACTATTATAAATAAACATAAATATAGGAAAAACATCACAGTCTGATACTCTATCCTTGTAATTGTTAGAACGTAACCATCGATATCGTTTAAATGATTTCAATTTGATTGTTCCTTTAAACTAAGAGAAAATTAAAATAATCTGAAGAATGATTGGAATACCATTGAATTAGTTGAAACAATTGAAAAGCATCCTGTAAATTATTGTAATTTTTGAAATACGAGTATAGTGCATCACCTACAGGCTTTGACATTAAAATGAATTGCTAAACTTATCCACGACTTTACTTTTCAGTGGTTCTTCTTTTTTCAGCGGGAAAGGAAGTGCAGGGTAAGTATGCCGTCGCGAGGGTAGGGTTTAGAAAAATCCGCTGAGGTCGGTTTCGCGTCGTGCGCGGTACGCGGTACCTTTGTTGTTTTGTCGTTTTATTAGAGTAGCTTTCGTCGGGAGGAGTTAAAGTAGTATACTTTTCGGTACCGCGTCGGAAATTCGGGAACGCGAAATAAAAATTAGCTTGTGTTCTTTTTGACTGGTTAAAGGAAGAAATACGGAGTAACGTAAAGTAGGTTTCTTCTCCGTATGGCTTTGTTTCGTAACGCGTTTAAAAACGGGCGTGTATAGGTGGCTGAATTATGTAATTGAGCGTAACCCATTCGGAGACCCGCGACCGAAATCCTCTCCGAACTAGCTGGCCGACAAGCAGCCACCGCGTGAATGGGTTACGGTGCACGGATTGGTTGACCGGTTGGTACCATCCGTTGGCACTACTCAGACTTAACGTCTAGAACCGATGAGAGGTCGGTTCCGCGTTCGGACCTAAATAGGAAAAAACCATTACACCCCTCTTTGAATATTCACGTATCATCGATAGACTAGGGATTCATATAATGAACATTCCTTATACAGTATGTGATATAATAAAACACTATAATATAAAGAGGTCCTATGCCATATATCTGTTATAAATTTCGTAATATAATATAAAGAAAAGTTGGAATATGTATTCACAAACACAAGAAACTGAAACATATCTATAATAGTTTAGGCAGTTACAATATAAGCGCGAAAGTTCCTTCTGAATAATTCAAAACAGGGAGATCGTAGGAAAGAAAATATATTTTGTATTGTACTAATTTTCTAAGATCTAATAGTATTCATTCGAGGACATTGTGAAGCCTTCCAGATTTTAGATAGATCTAACAATACTTTATAAATACATTAATTCAAATTTTATAGAAAGTAATCCGAATTTACCGTTGATTGTCTTAGAGTATTTTCTGAATTGTAGGTCAATTAATAATAAGAAGATACAAATAGTATTATTTTAGAAGTTTTGTTAGCTTGAATGAAATTAAATAACAAAATGAATTGCTAATTAAAAACACGACTTTCCTTTCCAGTGGTTCTTCCTTTCAGCGGGAAATAAAGTGCAGGGTAGGTATGCCGTCGCGAGGGTAGGGTTCGAGAAAATCCGCTGAGGTCGGTTTCGCGTCGCGCGCGGTACGCGGTACCTTAGTTGATTTTGGTTTTTCTTTAGCGTAGCTTTTTTCGGAATTACGTCAACGTAGTATATTTTTCGGTACCGCGTCGGAAATTCGGGAACGCGAAGTAAAGATAAGATCTTTGTCCTTTGACTGGTTATAGGAAGAAATACGGAGTAACGTAAAGTAGGTTTCCTCTCCGTATGGTTTTGTTTTGTGACGCGTTTGAAAACGGGCAAGTATTGGTGGCTGAAGATTGTAAATGAGCATAATCCATTCGGAGACCCGCGACCGAAATCCTCTCCGATCTAGCTGTCCGACAAGCAGTCACCGCGTGAATGGATTACGGTGCACGGATTGGTTGACCGGTTGGTACCATCCGTTGGCACTACTCAGACTTAACGTCTAGAACCGATGAGAGGTCGGTTCCTCGTCCGGTCTTAGACTTAAAATCATTACATAGTATACACTAATAATTTCAATTTTCCCACTAACAACATTCTATTCATTATTTCCCACTAAAAAATTTTATTTTTTCATACTAGCAAAAATTTATCCACGTTTCTCTATTAATAAATTTCAATTTCATGCCCATCAAGGAAGAGTTGAAGTTGCTTATTAGACGAATGGGAAATCAGTTAAACACGGCTCCGTTGGTAGAGTCGCGGATTCTCGACCGGGGGTCTGCTGGTACCCTGGGTTCAAGTTCCTCGAGAGCAAGGAAGCACTCTTTTTAGAGTATTGGCAAAATCAATAGTTTCCGTATATGCATGTGCGAAACTTTGCATCTAATCGAACGCTTCTTTGATTATGCAAATTGCCATATATGCAAAAACTGAAAATTATTGCGTTTGTCGATACAAAAAAAAGATGTGTGGGTAGCGGAATCGAAGTGTATTGAACTTCGGTTACGTTACCCAGATGCGGTAGCGGTAATGAAAGATGAAAAAGATTGCGGGATCGGATTTGATGGAGGTGAAATGTGGGATTGAGTTCTTGGAATTGGGGAGTTGGTATTAGACTGGCAGAGAAAAGGGGAGAAGTATTTTGGCTTGTGAAGGAGAATAAAATTCGTTTGCTGTTTCGAGGAAAGTTTTGGGAGTGGAATTTATGCGAAAAAGTCTTGGTTTTAAGATTCGGGAAGTAAATTTCCAATTCGGGGAAAAGAAGTTTTGATTTCGGAGTTTGGGATAGGAGTTTTCTTGGTTTTCGGTCAATTTTTGGCTGTGACGGAAGCGTTGGTTAATGATAGTGGAGGGTGGAAACAAAGAGTTTTTATGAGGAGATGAAGAAAAGTTTGAAGACGAGGAGATATAGTAAATAAGCGAAAGATAATGAAAATTGAATTTTAAACGAATGAAGTGAAAAAAAGAATAGTGTGATTTGTGGTCGTGCTAGAGAAACCCATTCTTTGCTTATTATCAGAAGGAGAAGTGGCCAGACGAACCGTTTCTTTTGGTTGTGAATTTTTTTATTTTTCAATTAAAAAAAAATAAAGTGACAGTAATTGATTTTAAAACAAAAACTAGTTTCATTGGAATATACGACAATTTCAAGAAGCTGACACGCGGATTGGTGGCCTTTTGTTTTTTTTATTTATTGTTTCATTATTTTTGCAGAAGAAAAGTTAACTTGTTTTTCATAGGTTTTATCAGTCCCCCCTTCCAGTTGCAGAGCGCTCCGCAGCTACAAAAGAAAGGGTGAGTGATTATATTTTTGTTCTGATTTATCTGTGAGAAATTGAATTTTGTTTTCTCTTTTGGTGATTTTTATAATTTGTTTTTAACTAAATTACTTTGAGCTAGTTTGAATTAATTCACAAAATTTAATGTGTTTTCATTAATAATTATTTTTATTATTGAAGTGATAATGTCAAAGCACGATTAAAATTTGTAAATAAAAAACGGCCATGAAACACTAATAATATTAGATTTTCATTTCTTAAGATGACGTACCCCTTTCCGTCACTATCCCCCGTGTTTTTTTTTTGTGGTAGGGAGGTGAAGGCATTTACGCCCGCCGAGTCTGGCAGTGTGGGACTCCCATGGAGGATACCCTTGGGCTACCCACTAAACACCTCCCCTGTCAATCTGAGAACCTAGCCTGGAACCGTTTGACACATTACTTCGGGCCAGGTCTCGTTTTGTTATGCCGTGGGGTGCCTTCAAGCTGGGGAGTCCCTTTCCTAGCGGGAGGGGAGAGGGGAAGAGGAAATGCCAGAAGAGCGATCCCCCAGCCCCAGCACCTCCGGCTGCTGCGAGTCCCTTTTATCTTTTAGGACTGCCCGAGCATAATGTGCCACCTGGCTCCATTTGTCAACCGATTCGAGCATCACCGCAACTATATTATTCGGGGTGAGCTCTCCCGTCTCCCTGTAGAGTTCCCTTCGCAGCCTGGCCCATTTGTTACACGCAAAAAATGTGTGACAGGCATTGTCCTCCTGTCCTGGGCAAAACCGACAATCGGGAGACCGTGACTTGCCGATCTTGTGCAGGTAAGACTGAAAACACCCATGCCCGCTCAAAAGCTGGGTCAGATAGAAGTCAGTCTCACCATGCCTTCGATTTAGCCACGGTCTCACATCCGGGATGAGGCGCGCAGTCCACCTTCCCTTCGTGCAATTCTCCCAAGACTGCTGCCAATCGTTGAGCGAGCGTTGTCTCTCCTCGCGGACAACCATCTCCCTCGCATCCTCATTTCGGCGCAGGTCAATAGCGTGGCGCTCTCTAGCAAGGAGGGCGACAGGTATCACGCCTGCAATCACTCTCACCGCCGAGTCGGAGACTGTTGGATACGAAGATGCAATTCTCAGTGCTCCTCTTCTCTGTACCTGTGCCAATCGTTTTCGGTATACCTCCTTGCTGAGAGCGTCGCCCCATTCCTCTGCTCCGTACAGTAGCACTGACCCTACAGCACTCATCAAGAGGCGTCTTCTTGATGGGCTGGGTCCCCCTACGTTGGCCATAAGTCGACTCAGGGCCGATATTCCCGAAGCAGCTTTCTCAGCCGTTGTCCTGATTTGCTCAGAGAAACTCATCTTCGAGTCGATCAGTAGCCCCAGGTACTTCACCGCTGGCTTCGATTCGATTTGTATATCTCCAATACTGATCATCCTTACTCTAGGGATTCTCTTTTTTGTCAAGATGACCACTTCGGTTTTCTCCAGTGCTAAACTGAGCCCGCGAGCAGTCATCCAGTCCCTCACTCGGCGCGTTAGCATACCTAGCCTAAGTTGCGCTTGTTCAACGGTGCGTCCGCCGACCAGAGCCGCAACATCATCCGCATAGCCGACCAAGCGCGACTCATCTGGCATCTCAAGTCTCAGTAGCCCGTCGTAAGACACGTTCCACAGGTCCGGACCAAAGATAGATCCCTGGGCAACACCCGATGTAATTTCCATCCTTCGTTGGCCCTGTGTCGTGTCGTAGAGCAGGCTTGGGTCCTTTAGGTAGTTCCTCAAAAGCCGCATTAGATATTCTGGAACTTGAAAAGAGTTTTCCAGCGTGTCCAGAATATCCACCCATCTAGCGGAGTTGAAGGCATTCCTGACGTCGAGTTTCACCAACAGGACGATCCGTCGCTTGGTGCGACTATATGCCTCTGCCTTTTGGACCGCGTTCACCACCTCTGCAATCGCATCAATGGTAGAACGTCCTGCTCTAAAGCCGTACTGCCGAGGAGATAGGTCCCCAGCAGCACGAATCGCGTCAGTGAGTCTTCCCTTGATGAGTTTCTCTAGCTCTTTCCCAGCCGTGTCTAGCATGCATAACGAGCGGTATGCAGACGGCGATTCGGGATTTCCCTTCCCCTTGCTGACCAGCACGAGCCTCGCCACCTTCCATCGTACCGGGAAAACCCCGTCCCGTAGGCAAGCGTTGAATGTGCTGAGCAGCAAGTCAGGACAATGGTGATAGACGAGCTGCAACACCTCAGCTGGAACACCATCTGGACCTGGAGCCTTCCTCGCTTTCAGGGAGAGGACTGCCTCCTCCAGTTCCAGCTGTGTGAAGAGTGGGCACTCGACTGCTGTTTCACCATGGACAGCGTCAACACGGACGGGATGGGCGGGGAAGAGTCCCCGCACTATCGTGTCCATCTTTTCCGCGTCATGTATACAAGGCTTCCGTAGGGCACCAAGTTTCCCCATGACCAGCTTGTAACCTAGGCCCCACGGATCCCTATTTACATCGTCCACGAGGTTTTGCCAGCATCGGGCCTTGCTCTTGTTAATAAGCCTGCGAAGATATTTCCTGCCGGACCTGTATGCTGCTAGCCTAGTGTCTGCCTCCTCCCGTGTTCGCGCCCGCTGGGTCTCTCGCCGAAGTTTGTGACACTCGCTTCTTTCTCGTATGACCACCAGTATACTGGAGGCTTACCGTGTCGGGGTCTCCGGCGGGGCATGGAAGACTCGCAAGCAGTTATGATGGTACTCATAGTTGAGTTCACCAAGTCCTTGGCTGTAGGCCCTCCACTCCCTGGCGGAGCTCCCAGCAACGGTGCGCCTGTCGTAAGCGCGTCAGCGAACCTCTCAACGTCCATCCTCCCAGTCCTCCATCCGAGGATTGAAGTTTGGGCATATGCACGCAGAGTGGCACTGTCGTGAATCTCAACCGCTATATACTGGTGATCACTAGCCGAGTAGTCCTCTAGTACTCGCCAGTTGTGTACTCTAGGTACCAGGGACTCCGAAGCGAGTGTCACATCGGGTATGGTTCCTACGCAACCCCAGCGGCGGAAAGTAGGGGTTTTACCAGTATTTAGGACAAAAAGCGCTGTTCTGGCCGCCATGTCCAAGATTTGCTTTCCCTTGGGTCGGATTGTGGCATACCCCATTCAATGGCTCTAGCGTTGAAGTCTCCCCCGACCAGCATGTGGCCCTCTGTGTTCGAGACAGCGTCCTCCAGGGCATCGAGTTTGGTTCGAAAAGATCGCATTGCCTCGTTAGGCGTCAGATAAACACTGAAATAAGTTATCCCTGAACACCGCACCCACACAAAACCATCCCCGCGTCCATGGCCCTGCACCTGAAGGCGGGCGCTGTCTCGAACCCAGATGGCCGAGGTACTAGATTTGTCAGGGTACCACGCTTGTGAGTCCTTGTTATGATGTTGCTCGCTCAGCAACAGGAGGTCAGCTTTCTTATCCCTCGCAAACTGCTCAAGTAGGTCCTGGGCGTTTGTGCTTCGGTGCAAATTGACCTGCAGGATACGGATCATTTGAGTATCGATTTGGCTTTAGTTAGGGCCTCCTTGAAAACCCGGCATCTCCCTGTCCCTGGCTCATGTTTGAGGTCGCCGGGTGCTAGCTTAGCATCCTTGCAAAGAATACATTTTGCCTCGTTCGTGTACTCCTTCCTTTTGTGCCCCGTTTCACCACATTTGTAGCACAGAGATCTCCTGTCGGGTCCCCTACAGCCAAACGCGGTGTGTCCGTATTCGAAGCATCTGAAGCAGCGGATAGGGATCGCTCTTCTCCGTATCCTGCAGATCACCCAACCTATCTTAATTTTGCCCTTCGCCAGGATTTGCTGGGCGTCTTTATCAGCTAGTTCGACAATAGCCATTCGTTGCCCCCTTGTGTTTTCACGTGTCAATCTTGCCTTGACTTCACTTAAGCTGGGGAACTCCCTCCTAATGGCATCCTCTACTTCAGCTTTGTCCGTGACGCAGTCGAGGTCCCTGATTTCCAGGGTGGCCATTGGTTCGAGCGAGGCAACCGTTGCCGCATCTCCAAGAACCTTTTGAACCGCGTCACGGAATGCATCTTTGTTTGTGGCCTCTGGCCCGAATTCCACCAGCAAGCCACCGGTCCGGGTTGGTCGAACTGCTTTGATGGCAGTTTTGGTGTCGTCTGGCTTGACCGCTCCTTTAATTTCACGGAGGACATCTGCGTAGGTTCGGCCCTTAGTGGGTTTAATAAGCAGTGCCTCTCGCAAGGGTTTGCGCCGCGGTTTGCTTTTTGTTTTCTGCGGTATATCGGGGGGTTCTTTGTTCTTTTCGTGGTTGAGCTCTTTGTCTGTTTTTTTCTAGGAGTAGCTTTTTGGCCGCTTTTTTCGCTGCCTTGTTTCGCACCACATGAAACTCCTCGCCTGGAGTGTCAACTTCGTTTATGGTCTCGTCCTTCCTCCTTTTCTCACGGTCGCCTTCAATTGGGCTACCGGCCATTCTTTTGCTGCTGCTAGGACCCACTGATGCCTTGAGGGAGAGCGTGTCTTTTTGGTGCTTTTCGGTTGCAAGCCACCTCCGCCTGTAGTGCGTTATGCGGCCAAAAAGCTCCTCCAGTTCAAGAATGCCATTCTTGACACTCTTGCCTATGTTTTTCTGCACTTCGCAGGCAGCCGTCAGTTGTTTGACGATAGTCCCCGCTTTCCGAGTAAGCCGCTCCTCTTCGGCGCGGTCAAGGGCGATTGTGTTATTTGGCGCCACCTCTTGGGAGAGGCCCCCGTTTCCTAGCCCTTTTGCTTCTATCGCTTGGGTCGCGTTTGAAGTGGCGTCGGCCGACGGCAAAACTTCTCCCTCCCCCAGTCTTACACTGGCCTCTGTTGGTGTCGTAGCTTGATCCGGATTGTGTACGTCTTGCACTGGATGCTCCGGGGTGCGCATAGTCCTTCTACTGCGCCCAAAAGCCGCAATGATGCCAGGTTGCACAACGCACTCTGCCTTCTTTCGTTCGTTAGTCCGTCTGTCGTCTGTCTCCTGTGATTTAACCTGTGATGTTGACTTTGACAGTGTTTCTGGGGTTTGCTGCCTCCCCCCGCAATCGGTGACTTGTTTAATCGGTGTTCTTGCCAACAGCGGTTTTTGCCTGAAAGGGTTCTCCGTGCTAGCGTCCTGTTTGCTTGTAGTTATATCTGTTACAGAAACCAAGTTCACCACTTCTATAACATTGCAATCGCTGGATGACGACGGCCGGGAGCCTGCTCGCTCACTACCCTCTGCCGCCGGTACTGGGGATCCGACCCCCTGCACCGTAATTTGGTTCCCCTTGTGGACCTGCATGATTTGGTTTTCTGTCTGGGTTTCCGTTCCCATAGCGTTTTACCTACTGCCAGGATATATGGATAATTGATGACGCCATATATTTCGTCATGTCACAGTGAAGATCATTGACACTCAGGTATTTGTCCTGAGACTCTCCCTTCACTGCCGACCATTGTCCGCGGCTGCTTATTGGTTATTCGCAGCGAACCTTTCGAGAAAGGTCTTCCCCTATCCGCAACCCTGGGAACGCGTTTGGTTCCCCGGTCTGAGGGCACTATCGATAAATCGATAACCCCCGTGTTAGTGTTTTTATGTAAGGTGGCTCAGCACGAGCAGAGGGTGTCCCGGAAGTCCCACGACACGACTGAGCGCTAGCCGGCCTCAGTATGCCATCCGGGGCTACACACCCCTCTGCTGAAACATAGTGTCTGCAACTGCGGTGACTTCCGTGGTTGCAACAACAGTCATCCAGTTTAACTGCGAAGCTAAATGAACAGTCATCCGGTTTGACTGCGAAGTTAAATGAACAATCAGCGAAGCTGGACCAACAAGCAATCGATAAGGAAGTGCAAAAACAGTCAACCGAAATAAAAGCGGAGCTTCTTAGTCTGAACAAACAAATTAATTCCATCGAGGAAAATGTGTACTAGGTCGAGGAGAAGGCCAGCCAGGTCAAGGAGAGAATCAACCATGAAATCAGCCAGGTCGAGGAGAGGATCAACCATGAGATGGAAAAAATGAAAAAGGAATTGGAAGCAGCGAAAGCAGTAGTAACTGCAGCAACTTACATATACATATATACACTTCGTTACTAAAATACTTAATTTAATTCATTTGACATGACATATACATATAAACACTTAGTTAATAAAATACTTAGATAATTTTTGCTTGAGGATTAAGAAAAGAAAATACTATGACGACCAATTGAGAAGTATTGATGTAAGTTTAGCGAGCAACAACACAAGACAAGCACACAAAGTAGTGAGAAGCCTGACACGTGGTTATCAGCCCAAAACCACGCTCTGTCGTGATGACATCGGCAATATCATCGCTGATGAAACCAAGATCAAGGAACGATGGGCATCATATTTCAAGAACCTCCTTAATCCTACACACAGCTCCAGTACATCGGAGCCGATAGATGTCTGCGGAGAGCGTCCATTGGCCCCACCAACTCTGGATGAAGTTTGTTCCGCCATCAAAGCCCAAAAGAATAATAAAGCGCCGGGCATCGATAAGATCCCAGTGGAGCTCATCAAATATGATGGCAGCAGTGTTCATCAAGCTATTCACAAAGTCATCCAGCACATTTGGCAACAAGAACATATGCTGAAAGAGTGGAGCCAATCAATTATATTCCCTATCCACAAAAAAGGTGAAAAGCTACAGCGCGAAAACTATAGAGGCATACCACTACTTTGTACGGCGTACAAAATATTTTCAAAGATCTTAGAAAATAAAATCGGATCGTACGCCAACAGTATTATTGGGGAGTATCAAAATGGTTTTAGAGCAGGTAGATCAACGATAGACCAATTGTTCACCGTCAAGCAGGTACTTGAAAAGTGCTGGGAGCTCAACATAGAAGTACACCAAATTTTCGTTGAATTTAAGCAAACATACGACAGTATTGATCGTAACGTACTGTACCAAATAATGCTTTGCTTTGACGAAAAACGGATACCCAAAAAGGTATTCGTTGGGAGAACTGGAGGCCGGAGACCAGTGGGGAAGCCAAGGAAACGCTGGCCTGACTCGGTCAACGAAGACAATTCATCGCTGCTCGGATTTCGAAATTGGAGGACGCGGTAAATGCACCGAGACAGTTGGACGCGCTATTTGCAGGAAGCGAAGGCCCATAAGGGGCTGTAGTGCTAAGAAGAAGAAGAATTTTTGTTTTACACACACACATATAAAAATAGTTAATAATAGGGGCATCCATTTTTTTAGATGAATAAATTTAAACATAGATTTACAGTCTCTACAAAACATTTAAATAATAAACATAGAATTAAAATATTATTTAAAAAAAATAAATATATGTAATTCAAGATAAGCATTATTGTGATTGTTCCAAATATATTAAAAAATAAATTCAACTTAAGAAGAAGAAGTTAATAATAAAAATTAATAAATTTTAAATACCTAATAAAACATTATGTTGTGCAATCAATAATTCATTATAATAGAAATTCTGAGAAAGTTAAGTTCTTAAATAAAGGCTCCTGATTATAGCAACGCGAGTTTCCAATACGTATGTATTATTAGTAATAATGTCGGTGTTTGTTGTTTTAATCAAAAGAACACTTGGATTCTCTATTGGTACTTTAGTTTGCAACGAATTACGGTCGAAACCGCTGAATTTTATTAGTCTAGATAGTCAGATATTTTGAGTAACGCGGTTTACCGGTAACTCGTGTTACTATTATGTAACAAGAGTCACTCATATTTTTTTAGTTAATCTTCTTTAGACTCTTCTGTCTCAATGCATTTTCTATTGGTTTAGGCCGAAATGCCGCTATCTGCTGCTGAGAATATTAAAAGGAGAAGGGAGAAATTAAAAATAGAGGGAAAATACGAACTACAAGAAGAAATAATAAGAAGCTTGCCAAAAGAGTAGAGCAAAGAAGAAAATTGACAGCCTACCAGAATCAAAAAAGAAAACAATGCTACGTAAACAAAGAGAGAAAACAAAAGAATGAGTAGCAAGATTTAGAATTAAAAAGCGTCTTGAAGTTACCCTAGTAGACCCTAATTTTTCATCGTCATCATCATTCAGCACTCCTCAGGCGTTGAGAAAAGCGGCGGCACGTGCTCGTAAAGCTCTACCCAAGTGTCCAATAAAGAAGCAGCAAGTACTCAATAAACTATTGAAGGATTGTAATGTAGGACCTTCCACCTCTCCACCAGATCAAAGAAAACATTGATCTGCGTTGAGTAAGGAAATCATAACAAAAATTAAAGAATTCTATCAGCGTGACGATATTAGCCGACAAGCTCCAGGCCTTATAGATTTCATTAGTATTCGCAATGAACACGGAGCGAAAGAAAAGGTACAAATCCGATATTTATATGCCACTGTCTCGAAAACCCATGCATTATTTATAAAAGAATACGGAGAAATTGTCAAAATAGCAAGTTATCAGAAGTAAGACCTAAGCATGTCTATTTATCCAATAAGCTTCCACATAACGTATGCTTGTGCAAGTATCACGAGCACTATATTCTAGCATTGAACGCACTGCTCAGTGTTTGCGAAAGCCCTAGGTACAATCATGACTATCAGGGCCGCCCTTTATGACAATCCAAGCAGAGTGCTGGTTAAATGCTTGTAAAATCTGCAAACAAGTATTAAAAGAGCAATTAAATGACTGGGCTAGTGAAAAGTTTAGTATGGAAGTTATCTGGTTTGTGTGGAAAGACTCAAAAGGCAAACTAAGCAAGATCCAAGAAACCGATACAGTTGATAAATTGTGTGAACACATCTTCGATTTGAACCCAAGTTTCTTTGAGCATTCCTTTATAAAACGGAGTCAAAACAGACTGCTATCAAAAGGATAGATATGCAGTATCGCCTCCTAGATTTGACCCAGCCATGGCTTGATGCAGGTAGACTTTTCAGAGAATTTCACTTGCATTGCTCAAGATGAAGTTCAGAGCTTTAGTTGGGTACAGCCTCAAGTAACACTTTACTGTTTCTTTACGGTTTTTAGGAAAACAACATCCCATTGTTATGTGTCCGATGATCGTCATCACAATAAGAGAACTTCCCTTATATTTGTTGATAGAATCTTGAAGAAGCTGCCAGAAAGTATTAAAGAAGTGCACATAAGGTCAGATGGACCAGGCTCACAGATTAAAAACAAATATATAGCAAATGGCGTTAACATTTTGGGAGTAAGGAACAGTTTGCATTTAGTTGGGAAATATTTTGCAACATCCCACGGAAAAGGTCCTGTTGATGGTATAGGTGGTGCTTTAAAAAGAGTTGTGCGAAGTAAAGTTCTGAAGAGGGAAGTGGTCGTCTTTAATGCTGAGCAATTTTTCAATGCGGTCAAAGATTCTGCTATAAGAGTGATTAACGTTTCACCAAATAAAATTGATGAAACCGCAAAAGCAATGAATCTGAATTCAGTATTTTCTAAAGCACCTAAAGTTGTTGGAATCTTCAAAAGTCATTTAATTTATTAGCAAAATGATACACTGCAAATAGCTCAAACATCAGAAGAACTATAACATGCATGGGTATCTCAGAAATACGTTCTTATTATGAAGAAGTATATAGATCTGATAGTGACAATTTTAAAAGTGAAGATAATATTAAAGCTCATTGAGTTCAGCGTGTTTTTGTATTGGAGTGTACAGACGCACGACTTTCGTGCGTAACTGTACTCGACGTAGCAACCGAGCACGACTCAGTTTTCTTTATAAATACTCGAATGACGTTGGATTAAGTCAGTTCGTTCCGATTGCTCCAGTAGCACGCTCACAAAAAAAATATTATTAATTAAAAAAATATTATTAATTAAAATATCAAAATTATTAAAACGCAAATAAACGTTTATTTATTACCCTAAACTTGTTCTCCCATTCCTGGTCTAACAGGTTATGGGCCCAGTTTACGTAGAACTGTGAAAATTAGGAGAACAAAAAGTAAAAAAATTAACTTGACGAGTCCCAAGTGGCGCGGAACGGAAGTCGGCCATTGTTCGGTTGTGTCGAAGTTAACGCGAGTGAAAACGTGCGGAGTGTAAATCGAATCCGTGATGTCAGTCGGCATCTCAGTAAAGGGCGTGAAGCCATTTGACGGAACGAATTTTCAAGGCTGGAAAGCGCAAGTAAATGCTTTATTTGTGATGAATGATGTTCTCAATGTCGTCGACGGCACGAGGCCGGAGCCTCTTGCTGGAAAGGGACTAGCGGCCGCGTTAAAGAAAAATATAAATGACGATGCAACGGCAAAGTTTATAATACTGTCGAATCTCGACGAGACGCAACAGGTGTGTGTATTGTCCTGCGTTTCTGCGAAAGAAATTGGGATAAATTGTGCCTAATTCATGAACAGAAAACCGCAACAAATAAACTAGGTTTGCGTCACGCGTATCGGATGAGTGAATCGGATACGGCAGTTCAACATGTGGCGAAGGTGACAAACATGGCGAGTCAACTCAAGGACATCGGCGAAGATGTGTCGGACGCTACGACAATGGCAAAGATACTCGCGAGTCTCACCACGAGGTTCAGCACGCTGCAAGTAGCATGGGACAGTGTGGATCCGGTACGGCAGACTCTCGATAACCTCCAAGAACGACTGATAAGAGAGGACGCAAGACTCAACGACGAAGAAGAAACGTCAGAAGCGCTGGCTGCGACAGCCCAAAATCGTCGTTCGCGAGGAACGAAAAGTGCTAAAAATAAAAAGACTGAAAATAAACAGGAAGTGCAGTGTTACAAGTGCCAAGGCATGGGACATTTCGCGAGTCGCTACCAAAACAAGCGAAAGCCACGCGATGGCGCCGAAAAAACACGTGACTGTGCATTCGTAGGTGAAATGAGCGGTTCGGTTGCGTCGGGCTTCAAAAGTGCAGGAACCGCGAAGGTACTGTGGACAAAGACTCAAGTGATGAAGGCCGATCAGAGCGATGTCTGGCTGATCGACAGCGGCGCATCGCGACATCTAACTCACCGACGTGACTGGCTATCAGACTACAAGTCGGACAATACGGGTGCTACAGTATCGCTTGGCGATAATCAAAACTGCAATGTCGCCGGAGAAGGCACAGTGAAAATTAAAAACTTGATCGATGGAGTGTGGCAAGATACAAAAATCAAAAATGTGCTACACGTGCCAAAGTTACGGAAAAATCTGTTCTCTGTCGGAGTATGTACTAAAAAGGGATTCCAAGTGCGTTTCGAAAATAATAGTTATCGTGGCGCGTGACAGTGAAGTACTTGCCACGGGAATGAAGCAAAACAATGGCGTGTACAGAATGTTTTTTAAGGTCGCGAAACAAAGGAGCAACGTAGAAGCCAATGTAGTTGCGACGAATTTAACCGTGTGGCACGAGCGTTTGGGACACGTCGGGAAGCGTGCAATTCGTGAATTAGCGGAAAAAGGACTCGTGAGTGGAGTAACATTTACAGACAAAAGTGATGTTTTCTGTGAGCCGTGCAGTCTTGGAAAAGCGCACAAGTTACCCTTTAATAAGAAAATGGAGCGCGAGCCAGGTGAAAAAATGCACTCAGATGTCTGTGGGCCCATGTCGACGAACTCGGTCGGAGGATCAAGGTTCTTTTTGACATTCAAAGACGAAGCAACAGGCTACAGGCACGTCTATTTCATGAGAAGGAAATCTGAAGTATTCGAAAAATTCAAAACTTTCGAGAAAATGATCGAGAACAAATTCGGAAGAAAAATGAAGACTCTTCGCTCCGACAATGGTCGAGAATTCTGTAAAGAAGAAATGGACAAATATCTTGAGGAATGTGGCATCAGACGAGAAACAACAGCGCCGTACAACCCGGTGCCAAATGGAAAAGTGCCCGTACAATGATAATCGCGAAGAATCCTCCATTGACTCTATGGGCAGAAGCAGTAAATTGTGCAGTGTACGTGTTAAATCGAACCGTATGGATGAGTGGCACCGTAACTCCGTACGGAGCGTGGACTGGGAAGGTTTCTAACCTAAAGCATCTCCGAATCTTTGGATCAGATGCATACGTACACACTCCGAAACAATTCACGCGAAAATTTGACGCTCGAGCAATCAAGAAAGTTTTTGTTGGATACACGGAAGAGTCAACGAATTACCGGGTATACGATCCTGAAAAGAAAAAGGTCAGCGTTGTGCGAAACGTCGTATTCAACGAGAAAATCGGGCCGCCGTCGGTAGAAGCGAACGAGAAGGAAGATGAATATGAAATATTTCTTCCAATGAACGAGGCACGAGAAGATAACGAAGGACATGAAATCGACGAGGAAGAAGAACACGAGAACAACGGTGAGGACAACGTCGACATCAGAGAACGAGAAGAAGAAGATCACAACGAGGACAACGCACAAGAGAACGAGCAAGAAGAAGAAGATCGCGAAAATCGAAGAGTCCTGCGAGATCGAAACGCAATTCAAACTCCGAGAAGGTATCGGCACGATGCAAATGTAGCCGAATACGTGATTCCATTGACATACGAAGAAGCAACAAAGAGCACTGAAGCCACGCAGTGGGCAAGTGCAATTCATGACGAATTTAAAGCGCATGAAGAAAATCGTACGTGGGAACTTGTAACAAAAATGCCGGACATGAGGCTAATCGATTCGAAATGGGTATTCCGCGTGAAGACGGACGTCGACGGGAAGTCACACCGCTTCAAAGCCCGATTGTGCGCGAGAGGTTTTCTTCAACGTGAAGGGATTGACTTCAAAGAAACATTCTCCCCAGTCGTGAGATATGACTCACTAAGGATTCTGCTGGCCACGATAGCAGCGAAAAATCTCAACGTAGTGCAGTTCGATGTTCAAACTGCATTTTTGTACGGGAAACTTGAAGAAACAATCTTCATGAAAGTTCCGGAAGGACTGAAGCTGAAAGGCACGGTTAACTATGGCATCGAGTATCAAAGCGGCGGTAGCAAAGCAAAGCTGATAGGTTTCTCAGATGCTGACTACGCCGCAGATTTAGAGACGCGGAGGTCGACGACCGGATATGTATTCTGTCTGTCAAACGGAGCAGTAACATGGTCGTCACAACGACAAAAACTGGTGACGTTGAGCGCAACAGAAGCCGAGTACGTAGCTGCATCGGCAGCTGCTCGGGAAGTAGTCTGGATTAGAAAATTGTTGTCGGACATCGGATGTCCTTGTGATAAAGAAACAAAGCTTTATGTTGATAATCAAAGCGCAATCCAACTAGTGAGAAATCCAGTTTTTCACAATAGAACCAAGCATATAGATGTTCACTTTCACTTTATTCGCGAGAAAGTGAACGAAAAAGAAATTGTTGTTGAATACGTTTCATCTGCAAATCAAAGAGCAGATATATTTACAAAGGCGCTGCCGCGAGATCGCTTCAAGGATCTATGTTACAAGCTAAACATGATAACAGCAAACGAGAAACACTCGAACGGCGGTGGTATTAAAGCTGATTGAGTTCAGCGTGTTTTTGTTTTGGAGTGTACAGACGCACGACTTTCGTGCGTAACTGTACTCGACGTAGCAACCGAGCACGACTCAGTTTTCTTTATAAATACTCGAATGACGTTGGATTAAGTCAGTTCGTTTCGATTGCTCCAGTAGCACGCTCGAAAATAAAATATTATTAATTAAAAAAATATTATTAATTAAAATATCAAAATTATTAAAACGCAAATAAACGTTTATTTATTACCCTAAACTTGTTCTCCCATTCCTGGTCTAACAGATAATATACCTTAATCTGTGTTAAAAGAAAAGTCGATTTCAAGCCAGTAATGTCAGCCTGCTAACATCAGTTATTAAATTGTCATTTATCTTTAATTTTTGTGCATTCAAGCCAGAAGAGGCTGCTTTTTATATACGAAGATTAAACGCGAGTTACTTCTCCTTTGTAACGCGAGTTACCACGCAAATGGTTGATTATTTAAAAAAGTATAATTTTCCATTGCTATATCTATTAAAGGGAATCTTATCGACATTTTTTGCGTTATTATTTATACCTAATGTAAAATTATCTGCTCATAAATTTCACAGAAATTTTCAAAAGAAATTAACAATATAAAAACAATGTCCAAAAATAGTAACGCGAGTTATGAACATGATTCGTAATTGAATTAATTTCATATGGTAATATATATAAATATAAATATATATGTTTGTAACGCGAGTTACCACACAAATGGTTGATTATTTAAAAAAGAATAATTTTCCATTGCTATATCTATTAAAGGGAATCTTATCGACATTTTTGCGTTATTATTTATACCTAATGTAAAATTATCTGCTCATAAATTTCACAGAAATTTTCAAAAGAAATTAACAATATAAAAACAATGTCCAAAAATAGTAACGCGAGTTACGAACATGATTCGTAATTGAATTAATTTCATATGATAATATATATAAATATATATAAATATAAATATATATGTTTGTAACGCGAGTTACCACACAAATGGTTGATTATTTAAAAAAGAATAATTTTCCATTGCTATATCTATTTAAGGGATTCTTATCGAAATTTTTGCGTTACTAGTTATACCTAATGTAAAATTATCTGCTCATAAATTTCACAGAAATTTTCAAAAGAAATTAACAATATAAAAACAATGTCCAAAAATAGTAACGCGAGTTACGAACATGATTCGTAATTGAATTAATTACATATGGTAATATATATAAATATATATATAAATATATATATATATATATATATATATATATATATATATATATATATATATATATATATATATATATATATATATATATATATATATATATATTTATATTTACTATCTGGAAGGTCGGTAAGCAGCAAGAACCTGTTGCGCTTTGATGTGCTCGGTGCGCTGTAAAGCATTTTGAACTGGTTCCTCAGGAACATTCCCGCCGGGGAGAATCCCGGGTTCTTTTCGGGTAAATTCACACAACTTATGCACTTAACATGATTTCAAAGTAAATGTAAACCAAAAGAACAAACTTACTGTTCAAGGTTAATACGCGAATGATTGTTATTGGTTCTGTAAAAATTCTATGGCTATGCAATTAATGATATTATCGATATTAACATTACTATGTAGAAATTTTGATATGCAAATTGTTGCTCTTTCAAAAACTTCTTGCCTACATGTTTGTGGTTGGTATATAAGATGACTGCTTCTAACCATTCACACTAACGGTACGTTTGAAATGATGATTTCATTTAATAAAATAAGTGATTTTTCTTAAATCTTCATCTAACTGAAAATTTAATCTTGGTTTGAGCGGAAAGATCGAGCATATTAAAGCATTTTACAATACGCACTTTACTCATTATGTTAGACCTACCATCAGTCTATTTATATTTTGGCAAGAAATTTGAAAAGGATCATGCATGAAACCAAGAAAATCATTTACTCTTTAATCTTTGTTGATCGATAAGCTTAAAACTTGTTTATAGAATCTTTTCTAACAAGATTTTCACAATCGTATGTAATATATACTTCAACAACTATAACGTGCAAATTGTGAGGGAATCTGAAGTACATATAAGCTTTCCAAATGAGTTTCGACATAATTAATTAGAACTGAAATGATTGCTACAACAAGAAGAACAGAGTGGATTGATCACAATGAACTCCAGAAGCAATTACTTCTTTTTAACAAACATTCATAGAAATTTCAAACGTACTAAAAACACTTAAAATGGATTTTAATTAAAAGTTTTCGCAAGGATCAGGTAACAGTTCACGGTTTACACTGTTCTTAATTCTAATTCTAAACTGGAGATTAAAATCTTTTGTTCATTTAAAAGCAATTATGATTTTCAAAGTGCATCATTTTGAACGATATCATTATTTATTTGCATCAACTCATAACATTTTTTTGGTGAAGGTTTATGTTGCCATTAAAAATCATGAAATAAAAAATCTTTTAGATAAGTAAAAAAAACTCCAAAACGCACTAAAAAGCATGAAATCAAGGATAGGGAATTCGAGCCAAAACAATTTCCCCGTCCTACAAAGTTGAGCGGCAGCAGCTTATTAATCAATCTTCACTAAACCGGGGAAATATTAATTGAACTTGTACCAATAAAATTACTTTATCCAAAGCATAATGCTTTTCAAATAATTGAATTACTTTAAGGTAATGTTGGGCAAAAATTTCATTGGATATATGTTTTTCATTCGTTTTAAGGATTTTGCTAATAGTATAGGCTTTATGCGTCGAAGGCTTTATGCCTTTCACCATTTTTAAGATGTGAAACTGCAAGGATAAACTGACGAGAACAACTATTCCATTCACACCAATAATTTAATAAGCGAACAAAAATGATTTACCTGGATGGCAAATTAAATTCCAAATCATAAAGTATCTTACATTCTTCAGGTGATACTTGACCATACTCATTCATAATCTGGTCTACAGTTGAATCAACATAATGATTGTTGATATTCGATCATGCTTTGTATTTCATTCTTAAACCTTTGAAGTTTATAAAGTATTAAGTAGTGGTCATTGTTAACCTGAAAATTTTTTTTCTGCAAAAAATTGTATCGTGGTCACTGATGTTAATTATCTTTTTCTATTGCTTTATTTCAGGTCAAAGCCGAATGCGTTTGGTATGGCATATGTAATACAGATTCAATGAATAATAAGCAATACTGTCCTTATAGTGGTCCGGCTAAAACGACCACAGAGAAATTAAGAGAACTTCTTAAAATGCGTTGCTCTTTCCTAATGAATGAATCAAATGTATGCTGCGATGAAGACCAGGTTCGTTTTATTTGAATTGTTTGTTGATTTCATGTAGTTTGCTTATTTATGATAAAAAGAGTAAGGTTTTACGCTCTGTTGCGAAACAACAGTGTTACATCTGAAATTTACATGTGCTTATGCGAATTTCTTCATTTCTACATCCGCGCGTAATTTCTAATTAACCCAAGGATCACTGCAATAATAGATGTTCGAATCAGAAATGCTAAGATCTCAAATATATACCAACAACAACCAATATTATCTGCTTGCATCATTCACTCAAAATAATGCTATTTGCGGCGAAAGGCATGACCATTTGAAAATATGAGCGGCCTTCTAAAGGTAAAACTCTTGTACTCAATTGTTTTTGTAGCCTCACAGCTGACCTGCAATTTTTTCATGTTCAACGTGAGGTTAGCTCGGAGATTGCCGAATCAAAGACACGAAAATAATAGTCCGTAAGTAATAAATGCATTGTTGCAAGCGGCAAGAAAAAAATAACGGGCCGGGAGATGGGTAGTTTTGCGTTTTTTGGGGGGTGCAGATCAGTCAACATTTGATCTTCGAAACAACGCGTAGACCTTTTCAGCGCAGGATGGTTTGATCTGTTTCGAATACGCTCCGATAGTAAGAATGATTTGACATGTTTTTTATTCGAGGTATTTGTAGTAATCGAGCAGTCACACAAGCAAACTGCTCGAAAACCTTCCTATCTCCTATTCGAAATTTTAATGGCAGATTTTGAAAAATATTTATTTATTTCCATCCATAATCGTCATTTGTAAAATAGTGTTACATGCACGAATAATTTTGCGAGCTACTGTCGCAATTGTTTTCACAACCATTAAGAACATAATGATCAACAAGCGAATGTACTCGAAAACCCACCAAGCATGATCAACATCTGAAAGTGAGTCACTGCCCCATTAGTTAAGCTGCTCGAATATTCCAGGCAATTCGCCAATGTACGAGAAATGAATTGAATGACTAGAGACCCTATATAAAGGCGAGCTGAATGAATGGGGGGATTCATTACGACCGCGATATAGTAAACTGCGATAGTGTGGAGTGCAAATTAAGAGCGATATTGATTGTGAAGTGATAAACAGTTGAAATAAAAAATTAATAGAGAAGTTGTGAAATTGTTAAATTAGTAATTGTGCATTTTTAGTAAATAAACTCTTTTAATTTAATTTAAAAGACATTGCGGTTTCACTTTCCCGGAACAATAAAATTATTGGCCGCGAACCATAACACGCGACAATAGTTGTCTTTTTTATTATTATTAAATGTAACTTGTATCAATTTTCCTCTATATTAAATTTAAACTTTTCCCTTTAGTTAATATTCTACATGAGATTTAACTTCTATCATTATTTAAACTCTTTTCATTTTTCTTTACTTCTGTTAATTTCTCTAGAAAAATTTTAAAACTGCCAATTAGAATTTTGAACATGGGACACTGATTTAGTGCATCCCAATGGTGTGTTACATTACCGAAGGAAGCTAACGAGGCTAATCGAACTCAGCTGATGGCATTTTTACCGGTTGCTACACGAAAAGAGAAAAGACAAATTTTGTACGGATCGACAAGTGGAGGAGTTTGCGAAAAAACGCAAGCACGGCGGACGTCAAAATTTTTAGTTTATATCGTCTCGATTTAGTATTAAATTCTAAGCTTTGGAAATATTAATTTTCTGTTTTCGCTAAATTCTGGATTAGTGTGTCCGCTTAAAAATTTGGAGTGATTGCAAAATTAGGATTCCTGAATCGTTTTTTGGAGTGTTGGAACGCAAATAGTGAAATAAGTGGGACGTTTTTTCGCTAGCGTTAGTTAAATTACACGTAATTCAGTAGATTGTGCATTTTACACACTGATCGTTTTCCAAATTATCTAATTGTGTTTCGCAATCCTTTGTATAATTGGTGAGTGGCACTGTCACCCCTAAGCCGTTCGAGTGTCATTAGCAAAGTTAATATACCGCTGGCATTTCTTTGGCTGCTCTAGCATATTTGCAACTCTTCGAGCGAACGTTACGAGTTTAATATCTTGACGCCAATATGTGTGCCTTCTACTCTAGATTGTGCGGGTGTGTTACAGTTTTAAAGGGAAAAGTGATAGCAGAGTCCTGGCATCAATACGATATGATGTGCGTCATTGCTTGAAGCAAAAAGGTATACAAGTAGGTGAATATGGTGGCAGTTCAATACGCTTCCGCTTTGTATTGATATTCGCGGAGAAACACGCAAACATTTCTGTAGATAAATTCCGTCGTCATGAAAGAAATATAAACTTAATAAAAAAATGAAAATTATATGCACTATGGACAGAAAAGATATATTTAATTAGATAGAAAATATTTGAAACGTACGCATGTAATGGAAATGTTTTGCAATTGCGTGCGTGACGAGAACGACAGAAATTAGTCAAGCACGCGCGTGTGTGAAAAGTGCTTTAAATGTACACAATGAACAAATACGGATCTGGTTACGGAGCACTGTATGATATTTAAGTGAACCTATGCTGATAGTGATAGCTTGCATTGGTCAGGCTTTTGGGGTACGAATTTTTCTAAGGAAATAGCCAATTATCCAATAACCTATGCATCTCTGTTTCGGGATATTTGGCTTTCACAATCGAATGTGCATTGTAGCTGTGAGTGGGATTGAACAAGGTTGGGAATTATTGTGTGCAATGGTCGTGATTGCCGGTAGCCAACCGTCAGCTGGGTGTGACGAGTGAAGTGCTCGGCGTTGTTTAGTTTATGGAGACCTATTTACCAATTCCAATGAATTTCAATCGGCCACTGAGCATTTAAATTGGGCGTAAACTAGTGGAAGAAACGTTGCAAGGTAGAAAAATAATCGCCCAATGGACAATCTCTAACGACTTTCAGAGCTGCAGGTACAAAGAGGACATTGAAATACAGCTGGCACTTTAAGAACGGATGCTGGTGCAACTGTGAAAAAGTTTCCGAAGGATAAAAGTGTAAAATACCAGAATGCAAGTGCTAAGACAACAGGCTCGACCAGCAAAGGCAAGGAACCAACTAAACCGCGAAGGAAATTGCGTAAACCTAAGGTTGAAATCGAATATGAAGTGGAAGCTGAAACCCGTGCAACACGCCAACAGAATTAGGAGAAGGGAGTAGTCAACCATACGTGTATAACCTTACAGCCAACTGGAAGATGCAGCCTGGAAACGCCAATACTCGCCGTTAAAGATCCATTCACCAGCATCACTTTTCACAAACCAGGTTGGTTTATTTTGTTCAGAAGAATCTTTTCTTAAATTATGAGACATTCTTTTGAATTGCTTTTCTTCAAGACTGAAAGAAGATAAAAGAATTAAGATGATGAAGGTATAGAAATTTATTTAAAGGGGGTTTGTACGAAGTAAGAAATACAGAAGATTACGCCTTTTTGTTATCATGTTACTTTTTTTCAAGCAAACCATTATCTAATGCAGTAATATCTTCTCTATAACGCGAATCAGTCGGTGCTACTCCATTGGATTTTTCGTTTAAACTGCATGCAAAACTAGACATATTGCGAAGCCTTAAATAATTTTGGTATTAGTTTCTAATAATTTATCAACTATTCACGCTACAGTTTTCTTACATTGGGTAGTGGCGGTTTTTTTATAAATCAACTTAAAATCCACAACCATCAATATGTTCCATCAACCCCCAGAGTCCTTTCCCGATACGAGATAAGCTCTTTATGACTAAATTTAAAATAGCCAAGCAAACAGTAAATTTGTTTAAGGCTTAGAACGTACGAAAACCCGAAAAGTGATTTTTTTTCTTTTTTTTTTTACTAAAAATTTAAAAACAAAATATAGATGAAAAATAGTTTTTTTGTTTTCTAAAATTAAAGCAAAATAAGTGAAAGTAGAACAGCAAGCCGATTTAGGATAGTGATACTACAATGGTTAGTAACTTTTATCGTACAGTAATTTAAACATCAAGTTTTTGTGGTAATTTTTTTCTTTTGTTTGAAACGATAGCAAACAAAGTTCGCCTTCGCAGTTTTCAAGTTAAAAAGGTGGATGTTTGCTACGTGTATAATAATAAAACAATGAATTGTTAAACATAAAAAAAAGCGGTCGTTCCATTTCGTTCTAACTGACCGGGTATAGGACCCGCAAAGATGGGCTAGCCATCGGGGGCGCTCCTCCTTTTTTTGTTGTTCAACAGGGGCTCTTGCCGGGTAGAGTGGCCTTCCGCTCGCGTGCCTTTTTATTGTATAGAGCTATGTGGTTCGATCACATTATTCTATAACATAAATTGGTCACGTCTATATTTCTCGTTTGATGGGAAAATTCATGCAAATTATGTTTGTATGACTTTTCCACTCAAAATGGCCACGTCTACGTTTTGATCTTGATCCAGTTGGGAGGGAGCGAGGGGGCACCACCTCCATCTGGATGCGCCACGCTTATTTGTGGGCCATAAGAATCGTCGGGTAACGACGAAGTCCCCTTAAGTCCGTCTGTCTTCCCCAGATCCAGTTTGTCCTTTGAGTCAGCAATTTCTGACCCTTACTTGGCTACCTTCTTTTCGACTTCGGTCGACCTTTATTTGACCCGAGGAATTCGTGGATGCGAAATTCTTTTGTAGTGGGTCCTTGTGCTGGGGCAAAGAACCCACCCCACGACAAAGCAACGCTAGCCTGCCAGCGCATTCACGCATCCCCAGACAAGGCCAATCTCGGATCTTATAGTAGTATGTGCATTGAATATTTAGCAGAAAAACGCAAATCAACTGAGGAAGAAAACAATGAACAAGAGGAAGATCGATCGATGGCAGGCTCCTCCTCTAATATGGGTTAGCGATCGGGCGTGCTTTTCCTTTCTCTTGCTTAACAGGGGCTCTTGTCGGGTAAGGTGGCCTTCCGCTCGCGTGCCTATTTATGGCATGGTGATATGTGATTCCCTCACATAATACTATGACATAAATTTGCCACGTTTATATTTTTCATTTAAAGGAAATATTCATTCAAATTATGTTTGTATGAGTTTTTCACTTAAATGAAAAATGAGGCCACGCTTACATTTGGATCTTGACCCGGTTGGGAGGGTGCGAGGGGGCACCGCTACCATCTGGATGCCCCACTCTTATTTGCGGGCCATAAGGATCGTCGGTAACGACGAAGTCTCTGTAAGTCCATCCGTTTTTGCCCGGCCCAATTTGTTCTTCGAACAAACATTGCAACCTCGGCTTCGACACCAGTCGATCGGCATTTGTCCATGTTTAATTCGTGAATGCGAAATTTCTTTTGTAGTGGGTCCTTGTGCTAGGGGGAAAGAACCCGCCCCACGACACCGCAACGCTAGCCTGCCAGCGCATTCAAGCGTCCCCAGACAAGGCCAATCTCGGCGGATCTCACCATCCTCTTGCGCTGAGGCAGCTGACCATCGCTGCAGTCCTTCACGGACTTTTAATGTACCCTATTTGACTACAAAATGGCACCCAACGTGGAGCCCGAAAAGCCCGATTGTATCATCAGTCGTGAGCAAGAGATAGTCCAACGTCTCTAGGTGACTCTACTAGGTGCCCAGATCGTGCCCCTAGAAGGAAGGAAGAGGCACTGGACGGGCGTGGAGCACCAGATCAGGGGTTCCAGACAGTGCTTACAAAAGGAGCGAAGAAAGCCGCAAGCCAGAAAGTAAAGTTCGTACGGACGCCTATTTACAAAAAGGACATGATGCAAAACAGGAGAGGCAGAAGCCCCGACGAAGACCCCGGCAGCAGGCATTGCTTGTAAAGCCCCAAGATGGCCGATCCTACGCGGAGGTACTGCGGGACATCAGGGGAAACGTAAGGCTCTGAGTCGACTTATGGCCAACGTAGGGGGACCCAGCCCATCAAAAAGACGCCTCTTGATGAATGCTGTAGGGTCAGTGCTACTGTACGGAGCAGAGGTATGGGGCGACGCTCTCAGCAAGGAGGTATACCGAAAACGTTTGGCACAGGTACAGAGAAGAGGAGCACTGAGAATTGCATCTTCGTATCCAACAGTCTCCGACTCGGCGGTGAGAGTGATTGCAGGCGTGATACCTGTCGCCCTCCTTGCTAGAGAGCGCCGCACTATTTACCTGCGCCGAAACAAGGATGCGAGGGAGATGGTTGTCCGCGAGGAGAGGCAGCGCTCGCTCAACGATTGGCAGCAGTCTTGGGTGAATTGGGAAGGTGGACTGCGCGCCTCATCCCGGATGTGAGACCGTGGCTAAATCGAAGGCATGGTGAGACTGACTTCTAACTGACCCAGCTTTTGGGCGGGCACGGGTGTTTTCAGTCTTACCTGCACAAGATCGGTAAAACACGGTCTCCCGATTGTCGGTTCTGCCCAGGAGAGGAGGACAATGCCTGTCACACATTTTTTGCGTGTACAAAATGGGGCAGGCTGCGAAGGGAACCATACAGAGAGACGGGAGAGCTCACCCCGGATAATATAGTTGCGGTGATGCTCGAATCGGTTGACAAATGGAACCAGGTGGCACATTATGCTCGGGCATTCCTAAAATATAAAAGGGACTCACAGCAGCCGGAGGCGCTGGGGCTCGGGGATCGCTCTTCTGGCATTTCTTCTTGTCCTCTCCCCTCCCGCTAGGAAAGGGACTCCTCAGCTTGAAGGCGCCCCACGGGGTAACAAAACGAGACCTGGCCCGAAGTAATGTGTCAAAACCGTTCCAGGTTGGGTTCTCAGGTTGACAGGGGAGGTGTTTAGTGGGTAGTCCAGTCGCGCATGGGAGTCTCACACTCTGTGCATAAATAGCATTCACCTCGCTACCACAAAAAAAAGATCCCCAGCAACTTAATAACTTCCGGACGTGTGATGTGTGATCTGCTTTTGACTTATACTTTGGTGGTTTACCACCATTGTATAATTAGTAAGGCCAAATGATATTAGAGTCCTTATGTGTATTCGGAAGTTGTTACCCAACATCATTTTTCCGGCGGATTCTGATCTGCACCCCAACCCAGGCGGTGCCCAAGTGTCTTCCATTACATGGATGTTGATTTCACGTGATTGGCTGCTTAGCTAGCTCGTGACTATCCATAATAAGACACGCGCTGCTTGCAGGTCAGAATTCACCTTGGGCTGACAAATTGTACCTTGTGAAAACTTGCGAACGAGAGAGCACTTCTGAACTCTGATTCTTATGGTGCCTCAAGAGCGTAGTTCCTGTAAGACAAAGGAAGAGCGTACTATTGGTGTCCTTGCCTGTGAAGGTAAAAACGAAACGGAAAGACCGAACCTTCATGAAAATACGTAAATAAACTTTTTAAACATACATTTTTTTTATAGGATTGTTTTATAGTTCGCCACTTTCGGCCACTTCCTTACTTCAAATATTTATTCCTGTTTTTTTCTTACACATATCCATTTAACATTAATTTTCTCGTAGCATTAAGTGTACTTATTTTCAGAAATGCCCACAAAAAGGACCCCAAAGAGGAGGAAGCTCAGATCGGATGCCGGATCAACGCTCTTGTGCTCCATCCGCCCCGAAACTTGGACGAGCTGACCAGCCCGAATTTGCCGTGCGGACATAGGTTACACCAGCTGTGTCTAGCCCAACTGCGGCAAACCTCTTCTACGTGCCCTCTCTGTTGTCAACCTCACAAGTAGACACCCACCGCGATATAACGAAATCCGCCTCCCATCCGTAGTGGAGCAGTGCCTAAAGGCGGACTTCCTCCACTAACCACAATGGATACACGCGGTGACACCAGTGGAGCCGGAGCCCTACCAACAGGCAGACCCAGTACCGAACCCCTCATTTTCAGCTTCACCCGAGATGTCTCAGCTGCTGGTAGTCAAGCAAACTATGGCCGCGAGTATGGAACAGATGAAACAACAACCACAACGCCTGTCTGTTCCACAACCACCTGCCCAGCCTTCTACATTATCGCCACGAGCAGATAACGCCGAGATGGCAGAGCCACTCTTAACAGTAGCTGATGACCCAGTGCCTCCTAGGCTTAGCTTAGTCATGAACCCCATGGCCCCACAATACAGGTGTCCCGACTTCGCGACCGCACCAGCGGAATAATATGAGTGCCTGGAGCCCTGGGCGACAATTGTTCGAGCAGGCAGCTCATGACCGTGGCTCAGTGCCCTGGTATACTTGGGATTTACCAACATCAACCCAGCCAGGAGATCGCCGACCGGGCAGGCCTGCTCATCGCGAAGAGACCGCACCGGGACTGTTCAGCAATGAACGCAATCGTTCGCCGTGTGCTATCCCACCATCCAAAATAGCACACATGGTGGCTGGCTGAAAGTTAGTGGTCACGGGCCAGGACAACCCTACGACCATCGGGCTTTTTCTGAGAAGGGTTGAGAACATGGCTTCGTTGAACTTAGGAGGGAACATGAGAGCTTTCACACGTTGTGCCCAAATGCAATTTACTGGGAGATCTCCTCGCTGGTTCTGGAGATTTGTGGACACGTTTCTTACCTTTGACTGGGAAACGTTAAGGCATGCCACCATGCGAGAGTTCACACCAGTCGAGGGGGATGACGTCTTGAAGCAGCGAATCCGGAACAGACACCAGCAGGCTGTTGGAACGTCTGATGAGCCAGCCCCATGTCAGAGTCTTAGTTTATCTGTCTGTTTTGGGAGGGAATCAGATCCGAGCTGCGAGAGCGACTGGTGTTCGCCCGCGCCACAACGTGCATGCGCTTTGCGCGTCAGCAAAGGAGCTGGAAGCGGTGCAATATTCCCAGCGATCCACACCCCAAGGTAATTTCTCTAGCCGACGAGAGCAACTAGAACGACGCTCAGTAGCTGAGCTCGAACACAGCGTGCCTGCTCTACCCGCGCCAGCTTATCTTACTCCACCCACCAAAGACAGCACGCCGGAGACTCTGTCTCCATTATCCACCGATTTAGACCAAGAACATCAGAACGAAGTACATGAACTGGCTCCTAGGACACGAGCTACTACATGTTGGAACTGCCGGCAGACAGAAGACCGTTTTATCGCATGCCAGGCAGAGGCTAACATTGTTTGTTTCCGTTGTGCGCCAAACTGCACCAATTGCAAGAAGTCAAAAAACTTGCAAGCGAGTGCCCACGACAGCCCGCGCACTCGCGACAGACTCAGTAACGGAACGGTACTTTCTACATTATCTTTCTACATTACCCCTGCACTGACTCAGGACGTGTACCTTGGCGTCGATTTCGTCCTTCAATTTGGTTTGGTCCCAGACCTATTCACAAATTTACCTTTAAATACTAGATATGTCATGAACTCGCTTCTATACCCGACAGGCACGAATTAACGCCTAACCAACGACGTCTAGAAACACGTTACACAAGGCCTTGGCCGCACCACACTGGTCTCAATTGTCATCGATGTTGGCGATAGTAAGCCAATAAAGCAGATACACTATGCCATTTGACCGGCCATGGAAAGACTAGTGTACGCAGAGTTGGATAGGATGCTCGAGTAGGGGGTTGTAGAGGAGTCCCAAAGTGCCTGGTCTTCACTGGTTACCTTGTTGGTGAAGCCAGATAAAGTCCGTCTTTGTCTAGATGCCGGGAAAGTCAATCCAGTGACCGTTAAAGACGCTTACCCTCTTCTGCTCATCGATGGAATATTGGAAAGACTGCCGAAAGCAAACTACACTACCAGTCTCGACCTAAAAGATACCTTCTGGCAAATTCACCGCTTTCACAGTGCCGGACGACCACTATACCAGTTCATCGCAACGCCTTTTATCCTGTGTAACGCTCCGCAAACGATGACCCGGCTGATAGACAAAGTAATTCCACCTCATCTGAGACATCAAGTGTTCGTGTACCTGGATAACCTTCTACTCATCACGGAAACGTTTGATCAACATCTTCTACTGTTACAAGAAGTAGTCCCGCATATCAGTGAGGCGGAATTCACTCCTTACCGAATAGTAAGTTTGTAATGAACGAAGTCCGATACCTAGGACATGTCATCGGACATGCTACTATCAAAACGGATCCGGACAAAACTCAGGCGATGAATGAGTTTCCCTTACCGAAAAACCGTTAAGCAGCTACGACGTTTCCTTGGAGTGTGTGGTTGATACCGAAAGTTCGTTCGGAATTACGCAACAGTTTCAGCGCCTCTGTCGGACATGCTCCGGAAAGGGAAGTTCATTTGGACCGAACTCAGTCGAAAGGCATTTGAAGAACTAAAACAAGCCTTAACATCTGCTCCAGTCTTGCACAGCCCCGACTTTCAAAAACATTGTGACGCAAGTCAACATGGAGTTGGAGCCGTGCTTGTGCAATTGGCCGAAGGGGGAGAGGAAGCTCTCATTCCTTTCATGTCCAATAAGCTGAATTCGGCTCAGAGGAACTACACGGTATCCGAGCAAGAATGTTTGGCAGCGGTGATGGCTGTAAAGAAATTCCGAGCGTATATCGAAGGCCACTAATTTGAAATCATCACAGACCACGCTTCGCTACAATGGCTGATGAACCAAGCGGACTTACATGGACGCCTGGCCCGATGGGATCTTAAACTGCAAGGGTTCAAACTTTCCATCAAACACCGAAAAGGGACCCAGAACATCGTGCTCAATACTCTCTCGCGAATGTTTTCACCCGAGGGAGCCGAATTGACAGTGAATGACGATGCACCCATTGAGATAGATCTAGGCAGCGCACATTTTGAGTCAGACAGCTACAAAGAGTTGAGGCAAACCATCGTAACCCGACAAACCCAGTTGCCTGATTTAAAAGTGATAGACGGCTACGTTTATAGAAGAAATGAATACGCCACTAGTGATCTATGGCAGGAAGAATGGTCCTGGAAACTCTGGATATCGGAGGAAATGACTCACAAAATGATCCTTCGCGCACACGACCATCTCTTAAGTGCCCACGGTGGTTACGGTCGGACGCTTCGTCGCCTTAAGAAGTACTTCTTTTGGCCTGAAATGTCATCCCAGGTCAAAGACTACGTGAGCGCCTGTGAGACCTGTAAAGGCACTAAAGCTCCCAACCAGCCTCTTCGACCTCCTATGAGTCAACTTAACATTCCGGACCTCGTATTCCAACGTCCTGGAAACTCGGTACCGGGGGAGATGACTCACAATCTGATCCTCCGCGCACACGACCATCTTTAAGTGCCCACTGTGGTTATGGTCGGACGCTTCGGCGACTTAAGAAGTACTTCTTTTGGCCGAAAATATCATCCCAGGTCAAAGACTACGTGAGCGCCTGTGAGACCTGTAAAGGTACGAAAGCGCCCAACCAATCTCTTCGACCTCCTATGGGTCAACTCAATGTTCCGGAGCGCATATTCCAACGTCTGTATATAGATCTACTCGGTCCATATCCTCGTTCTTCTATGGGACACATCGGAGCTATTGTTATGTTAGACCAGCTCTCGAAATTCCCACTGGTGGAACCTATTCGCAAATTCACGACTCCACCCATCGTGAAATTTTTAGAGAGTCGAGTATTCCATGTGTTCGGGGTACCAGAAAGTGTGTACTCGGAGAACTGAGTACAGTTCCGATCTCGGTAGTTTAAGGGTCTACTTGAACAGTACGGTGTCGAACATCAGTTTCAACCACACGCAAAGTTTACACACAGCAAAACGAAAATATTCCTGTCAGTCTGTCCGTCCGCTAATCGTTTCCTTCAATCGTCCCACTCCGCGTTCTGATCCCGAAAACAATCGATTCTCCACCTGAAGATCCTTCAGCTCTTTTTTCGCAACCCTCGACGCCTTGGAATCGCGAGAAAATTAGCTGCTCTGTAGTAATCGAGTAGTCACACAAGCAAACTGGTCGAAAACCTTCCTAACCCTTATCCGAAATTTAATTGCAGATTTAGAAAAAAAAAAATAGATTTCGTTATTTCCATTCATAATTGTAATTTATAAAATAGTTTTTTCTTATTATTATTATTATTAAATGTAACCTTATATCAATTTTCCTCTATATTAAATTTAAACGTTTCCCTTTAATTATATTCTTCATGAGATTTAACTTTTATTACTATTTAATATCTTTTTCATTTTTCGGTACTTCAGTTAAAAATTTTTTTTGTTGTTTGATAAATTTAAATCTGCAAAATTTAAATTTCGGACATGGGAACACTGATTTAGTGCGTTCCAACGGGATATCGTGAAGAACCGCGGATGAATTGGCGCATTTTTGTTCGATGGGACGCTTTTGGTAATTCGATGTTTTGTCGCCATTTGGTTCGGTGCCGTGTGAAGTTATTAACATCGCGTCTTGGTTAATACTTGTTGGGAAATTTTACGAATTATTTAAAAGTTGAGGTTCCATAAAGGCAACTCCAGTGCAGTGAATCGTAGGGTTTCTCGACCGCCTTCTATACGAGTGTGTGTAATTGTGGTCTGTCGTGCCGGCAGTATTTATTGGAATTGTTGAATTTGTTCTGTGAACACGGGCATTGAATTAACAAAACAAATCGAATACGCATGCTGGCCGCTAGCTACCGCGGTGTCTTGAGACGGGTTCTTTACGCCAGAACACCAGTACAAAATATTTCACGCGCATGGGTTTATTGGTCGACAGCCAGAACTGAAAGGAGCTTCTTAATGGTTTAGATGCCTTACCTATATGGTGAACGGGTGCTCAGTGTACGACTTCACCATTAACGAAAGCTATGGCCCGAGACGTGGGACATTCTGATTGGATCGGTGCTACCTTGCACCCCTCCCAACCAAACCTACGGTCCCGATAGTTCGAGTCAAACAAACTGTGATTTTCCATCCCGGCAAAAGCCCCTGCAACGTCTAAAAAATTACAACCCGATAGCTGCGTAAATTGAAGGATAGCCACCGATAGTGCCGGGTCTCATATCCGAGTGAAAATCAAAAATGAGAAAACTGAGGTCTCTTAAAATTTTAGGATAACATTTCTTTATTTTATTGGAAAACAAAAAAGTTTAAAATTACCGTTTTTAGGGTTTTCTACTAAACTACAAAACCCTATTGAAATTACGACCTGTGTCCGTCCCTCCGTCCGTCCGTCTGTATGTCACTGCAGTTTTTATGTGAAACTATAGGAGCTACAGCCATGACACTTTGTGGAAAGGTCAGAAGTAATGATTTCTTGAAAGTTTTGGGGTGAAAAATTTTTTCAAATAATTTTAAGGGGGTCTCCCCATATAGGGAGGTGACCCTTCAAAAAATTTCACCATTGGTTGTCAAGTAGGTGTCATTACCTTATTTGTACCGAGAGGGGCCGGGCAAGGGAAAATTTACGAAATTTTTGCGTACCCCCCTCGCGTTTCGACACCTTCAAACCGAAAACTCTGGAAAAAGTCACTAATGTAGGCCTTTATGAGTACAACAACAAATACGTTAGAAACCGAAATTCGATCAACATTGTTAGTAATAATATGATTTATCAATTTTATATTTTCATGAATAAAACCGTAACAGTACCCTTAAATGCAATATATTGTATAAGGCTAACATATTCTGAAAGTTTCAAAAAGAAGAATTTGCATGAAAGTTGCAGGAATGATAGATTTCATGAATATCATTATTCGTAAAACAAAATGGCGGCTGTTTTAAATCAGGAGATTGAATTTATTTGTGTTATTTTTCTTCAATTTCAACATTTAAGATACATGCTATCTACCACAGGGGGAATGCTGGCCGACAGGAATAATCTTGGAGGCTAACATTCTTTGGGGAATCCTGCCCCCACGTACCCGAGGAAATTCCCGTAGCGGGAATGCCGGTCGATAGGAGCACACTTGGAGGTTAGCATTCTTTGGGGAGCGCCGCCTCCACTGACCCGAGTATATGGGGGGCACCGTGAGATTCCATCCTGGGATGATAGGTAACGATCCTGATTGAATCTGGACTACGCTTTGAACAACGAACTGGAATTGATGTTTTGGGCTGGAGCAACCAAAAACCCTAGAAAAAGATCATAAAAACCCAAAAAAGAACGCGAAAATAACGACGCAACCAGCGGCTGCAGCCACGATGTTAACAGTATGTTACATCGGGAGCGGTCCTAACGATGACAAAAATGGCGATGAACACAATGACAGTGAAGATGGACAAAAAACGGAGATTAACGGACAGTTTTGTCCAGACTGAAATTCCTATAGCGTTCGGGTGCAGCAAGAAAATGATGGGAATGCCAGAGCATCCTAAAAAGGGAAAGCGGGAAACTCGGCACATAAAGAATACCGAGAATTCGATGGTCACTGCTGCGATGGCTACCGAAGCGACCGAAGCAAAGGTCGCAAATCCCGAAATAATAACGCACCATCCTTAAGTCCACGAAGAGATTACGGCAGGAAAAGACATTAGTGACCAGACAAATAAAGCGCCGTTGTCTGATTTCATCACCACCGTCGGAAATGTGGCGGAACTACTGTACTTGGAAACCGAAGCCGATAACCTCTCCCAAGAAATGTCACAAAACACAATTGCCGTCCAGCGACTTGAAGAAGAAAGCCTAATCCGAAAAGCGGGAGATGTTCTAAAAAGAATACAATCTGTATGCGACTCGCCAAAAATCAACGAAGGAATAAAGATTGGGCTCCTTGAACTAGAGGAGCTCCTAGAACGCATAGGGCATTATCGGAGGAGCTGGTTAAAGGCTGAAGAGGACCGCAGGAGAGCAGAAGAAGAGCAGAATGCTAAAAAAGCGCCGAGGGTCTAAAGGGCACGCGCAGATGGCTCCACCATCAAACATCAATAAAAGAATGGCGTCTAGCCCAATTGAAGAAAATCTGGATAAAAGAAGGAAGGAACAGGCACTTGATAGGGCCGGAATGCCAGATCAAGGGTTCCAGACAGTGTTGACAAAAGGAGCGAAGAAAGCCGCAAAGAAACTCCTTCAAAAACTGCCACAAAATAAAGTTCGCACGCACCCCCAACAAGAAAAAAGACCTGATGCGAAACAGGGGAGAAAGAAGCCCCGACGAAAATCTCGGCAGCGGGTACTGCTCGTAAAACTTCAAGATGGCCGATCATGCGCGGAGGTGCTGCGGCATATCAGGGGAAATGTAAGGCCCGAATACACCACCACTGCCATTAAAGCAGTATAACCAACGCGGTCGGGCCACACACTGGTCGAATTCGGTGCAGAGGCCGACAATAGGGTAGCATTCTGCGACGCAGTAAAGAAAGTCCTCGGCAAAAGCGCAACTATAGCCTCGCTCGAGCCTTCGATGGCAACGATCGAAATAAGAGACATTGCGAAGAGGGCATCAAAAGGGAGTCCCCTAGCGTGGACAGGATCAAATCGAGGCTGACACCTGCAAACCATAGGGGAGAACGCATGGCCATCATTGGCTTGACCGAAAAGGACGCCGAACAATTACTGAATAAGAGCAAAGTAAGAATAGGGTGGGTTGTCTGCAGGATACGGCGGAGAGCAGCGCCTCTTCAATGTTTCAAAGGCCTTGAATATCCTTACACCGTACAAGTATGCAAAGGGCCCGATAGGTATTCCCTATGTTACAAAAGCGGTAAAATGGGACATAACTGAAAAGAGTGAATGAAGGAGGCACACTGTTTTCTTTGCAAGAATGCTGATCCAAGAACCGATCTTGGGCACGCCTTGGGATCAGAAAAATGTCGGGTGTTCCAGGAAGCACTAGCCAAGGCAAAATCAGAACTCCAATGACCCGCATCCGCAGCTAAACCTATACCGCAGTTCAATCGCCCCAAAACCTGCTTGAGCAGTTTGCGAGGGACATGAAAGCCGATTTTATGCTGCTGAGTGAACAACACCATGATAAAAGTTGTGCATCGTGGTATGCTGATGAAACTGGTACTGCCGCCATCTGCGTTCGGAACAGTGATTTCCAAGCGGAGAGTTGTGGATAGGGGGATGGTTTCGTGTGGGTTCGGTGCTCAGGGATCACCTTCTTTAGTGTGTACCTTTCGCCGAACGAATCGATATCATCTTTCCAAGCCAAGCTTAATGCTTTGGAGGGCGCTGTCTCGAACGCAGACGGAAACGTGCTTGTTGGGGAAAGCTTCAACGCTAAAGCAATCGAATAAGGCATGCCTTAATGAGATCCGCGGGGAAAACGAATCCTGGAAATGGCGGCCAGAACGGTGGTGATCGTACTAAACGCTGAAAATACGCCGACTTTCCACCGTATTAGCTGTGAAAGAAGCATACAAGACATGACATTCGCGTCGGAGTCCTTAGTACGGAAGATACACAATTGGAGAGTATTAGAGGACTATTTAGACGGTGATTATTAGTGCATTCTGCTTGAGATAAGTGATGTTGTCTCCCGACGTTCGTGCTCTCGACTTTCTACAATTTGGTGAAATATCGGAAGGACGTATGTCGAGAGGTTCGTCGAGGTGCTTACGGCAGATGCCCCGCTAAAGGGAGATTCGCAGGGGACGAAAGAACTAACAACTCAAGACGTGGTGAACTCATCTATGAACATCATCACGACTGCTTGCAACGCTTCTGTGCCCCGTCAAAACCCCAGTGTACTGGAGGTCGACTGAAATCGCTTGAAAGTGAAGAGAGTATCACAAGCCTAGGCGTGAGGCTCAACGGGCACGGAACTCTAACGAGGTATGCAACCGGGTAGCAGCATATAAGTCGGCCAGGAAATGCCTTCGCAAATGGATTAAAAACAGCAAGGCTCGCTGCTGGCAAGATCTAGTGGACAATGTGAACAAGGATCCGTGGGGCCTTGGCGACAAGGTAGTTATGCGGAAGCTTGGTGCCCTACGGAAACCTTACATACATGATGCGGAAGAGATGGATGAGATAGTGCGAATACTCTTCTCATCCCGTCCGTGTTGACGATGTCCATGGTGAAATAGCAGTCGAGTGTCCACTCTTCACACAGCCGGAACTGGAAGAGGGTGCCCTTTCGCTGAAAGCGAGAAAGGCTCCAAGTCCAGATGGTGTTCCGGCTGAGGTGTTGTAACTTTTCCATCACCATTGTCCTGACTTGCTGCTCAGCACATTCGACGCTTGCCTACGGGACGGGGTTTTCTTGGTACGATGGAAGATGGCGAGGCTCGTGCTGATCAGCAAGTGGAAAGGAAATCCCGAATCGCCGTCTGCATACCGCCCGTTATGCATGCTAGACATGGCTGGGAAAGTGCTAGAGGAATTCATCAAGGGAAGACTCAGTGACGCGATTCTTGCTGCTGGAGAACTATCTCCACGGCAGTACGGCTTTAGAGCAGGAGATTCCACCATTGATGCGATTGCAGAGGTGGTGAGCGCGGTCCAAAAGGCAGAGGCATCTAGCCGCACCAAGCGACGGATCGTCTTGTTGATGAGACTCGACGTCAGGAACGCCTTCAACTCCGCTAGATGGGTGGATATTCTGGATACGCTGAAAACCCTTTTCAAGCTCCAGAATATCTAATGTGGCTTTTGAGGGACTACCTGAAGTACCGGAGCCTGCTTTACATCACGACACAGGGCCAACGAAGGATGGAAGTTACATTGAGTGTTGCCAGACATCTGTAGTTGGTCCAGACCTGTGGAACGTGTCTTACGATGGGCTACTGAGACTGGAAATGCAAGATGAGTCGCGCTTGATCGGCTATGCAGATGAGGCTCTGGTCGCTGGACGCACCGTTGAACATGCGCAATATAGGCTAGGTATGCTAATGCGTCGAGTGAGAGACTGGATGACTGCTCGTGGATTCAGTTCAGCACTGGAGAGATAGCGCTCACTCAACGATTGGCAGCAGTCTTGTGTGAATTGCACGAAGAGAAAGAGGACTGCGCGCCTCATCCCGGATGTGAGACTGTGGCCAAATCGAAGGCATGGTGAGACTGACTTCTTTCTGACCCAGCTTTTGAGTGGGCATGGATGTTTTCAGTTTTACCTGCACAAGATTGGTAAGTCACGGTCCCCCGATTGTCGGTTTTGCCCAGGAGAGAAGGACAATGCCTGCCACACATTTTTTGCGTGCACAAAATGGGACAGGCTGCGAAGGGACCTCTACAGGAAGGCGGGAGAGCTCACCCCGGATAATATAGTCGCGGTGATGCTCGAATCGGTTGACAAATGGAACCAGGTGACACATTATGCTCGGGCAGTCCTAAGAGATAAAAGGGACTCACAGCAGCCGAAAGCGTTGAGGCTGGGGAATCGCTTGTCTGGCGATTGCTCTTCCTCTGTCCCCTTCTGCTAGAAGAGTGAACCCCCAGCTTGAAGGCGCCTCACGGCGTAGCAAAACGAGACGTGGCCCGAAGGCTTGGTTCTCAAATTGACAGGGGAGATGTTTAGTGGGTAGTCCAGTCGCCTTCTTGCGAGCATGGGAGTCCCACATTCTGTACGTAGATGACATTCACCTCCCAACCAGAAAAAAAGGTACATGCTATTAACGCTTGATTGAATTTATTAATGAATAGCTGGAGATGAGCATCTACAAGTAAGTAGGGTTCGAAACAGGTTTTCTTATGGCATGAATTGAAGACTTGATTTATTTATCCAATATTTGCATGAGAAATCATTCAGATTATCCGAAAATGCAGTTTCGTTCATGTACATAACAGGTGCCATTTTGTTGCAGCTTGAATAATTTTACTGAGTGCTCAGCCAGTTGAACATGTTTAAATTAAATATTATTACTCATATTTCCATGGGAACCCAAATAAAGTAAGAGTGTCTAGGTCGGTTTGAAATATGTATCAACCGTCAACACTTCTTATTGTTGTTATAATTCCATACAATTGAAATGCCAATAACTCATTTGATTATGATTTGATTTCCATGAAATTGCGTACCCATAAAATTCTTATGTTAAAATACATAATTGTAAAATCTTAAGAAGTTTAAGGGCACCGTTTCGATTTTTGGAGGAAAATGTAAATTAATAATCATTTCTGAGGTATTTGTTACCCTTGTACTCATTAAGACCAAGCTTCGTGATTTTTTTGAGATTTTCGCGAGGGGAGGGGACACAAACATTGTTCGTACGCTTTGCCTCCCCTTGGATCCCCAGATGCAAAAACGGATTTGGATTTTGGATTCTGAAAGTGCTAAGACCTTTCATTTGATACCCTACTCGACTATATTTGATGAATTTATGGGCCAATTTGTTATCAGGGGGTCCCCCTTTAACAAATTATTAATATTTGATAAGACCTAAATTTCTTCACTTCTGATATTTTCACAAAGTTTGAGCTTTGTAGATTCAATAGTTTCTGAAGAAACTTCTTGTGGCGCACGGATAGATGGACCAACGGACAGGTAGACAGACGGACGGACATGCGAGCAGACAGGACGCAAAACTGGGTTTTTGTAAAATTTCTTTAATAAAGCCCTAAAAATCATGGAGATACATCCAATAACAAATAATTTAAGGGGTTGAAATCCGTTGAACTTTGCGAATAATAGTAGAATTTAGCCTTTTCATCAATAAAACTATATTAGTATCATTAAATTGGATGAAATCAGCCATTTAAGTAGTTGTTTGAAAGGTTTGAAAGGTCCTTATACGAGTAATTCTATGTCTCAATAAAATTTAAAGAAGTTAAAGCTATTTGACTTTCCTCCGATTACAACAATCATATACGATTTTTGTACTGCATGGGCTTTCCATCGAAGCAGACACACTTTTGATTGGATTTTCTCCGAAATTTCAGATAAGATGAATAATAAAAATAAATTTAAGATTTCAGCGATATTGAAGCAAAATGTTGGCTGGTTAAAATGGAGTTCTTTTAAAGCAAGAATATATTTTTTGTACATGTCATAAAACTTTTTCTTGAATTAAATCATTCTAAATATCTGCATATTGTAGATTAAATACAAAACCCTTCTGACAGGAGCGTAGTTCTGTCTACCCAACTTGTTTTATACTTGCCCTGACATTCCTATTATTCTATGTGATTAGAAAAAAATGTTTCTCGTTTACAATATAGACGATATAATTAAATATGTAAATATTTCTTTGCAATTTAATATCGAAAACTTTAATTTAGTTTTTTTTCCTTGGAATATTGTTTAAATTCAGTGTGCCAAATGGGTCATTCAATATTTTTGACTAGTTTTACTTTTTAAAACACGCTTATGTTTTTCTTATTATAACATTTATCATAATGTGAACCCATTGTGATTTTAATTTGAAAAGTTTACACATTGTTGTTTTTGCTATCATAGAAAATTCGAAATAATTTCGATATTAAATCCGACTATCATTTCGATACTGTATTTATTTACCTTCATTTCAAATTTAATCACACTAAATCGGTATTAGCCATCACAGTACGTAATTATAAATTAGCGAATAAATAATTGCCTTCATGATTTATAAGATCCTTCACCGTCTAATTGCATTCACATTTAAGTCCTAAGGACGTTCAAATGCCACTTATAGGGTTAGACTTTCCGTAAACGTTCTACATAACATTAATTTAATTGATTATAAAATTCAACTCGTAATAAATCAGCCGATATTAAAACCGACCTTACGTAGTATATTTAGTGGAAGATAAATAGTTGACAAACTAGATCACCAAATGTGTCCTTTTTCGGCAACAAATATATTAAATTTTACCTCGCTGATATCCTCTTGTTTCTCAGATCATCCTTGTCTAATCCGTGTCAATTTTAACCACACTTCAGTCGTGCAGTTTCAATCAAATTGATCGCAAAAACCAAAACTAAATTGCATTTACCTTTTAAAGTCATCCAATCATTTAAGAATGCCCTCGTAAAGGCCATTTTATTAAGCGCTGGATTCTTAATCTAAAACCTCCCAAATACTCGCGCAGAAAGCATAATTGTCAACAACAATTACAATTAATTGAAAACTGAACTATCAAAAACTACGTTTAAAGTCTGATTTTAGTTAGGTAAATTAAATAAAGCCACAGCAGTAATTATTGGAGAGCCCGAAGAAATCATTCTGGTTGGAAAACTCCTTTTGGATTGCATATGTAAAATTCTCCGCTGTCAGATATCAGCAGCAGATCATGTACACGCCGTCATTCTTGATGGTAGAAGTCGCCACGAACAAATAATATTGATGCTGATCGCGCAGCGAATTTAACAAACAGCAGATTTATTCAGTACGAAAACACTTGTCTTTAGTTCTGGGTGAGTCGAACGTGCCCGTAATTTCTATCAATGCTAATTTATCGCCATTCCAATTTATTTTCTCATTACAGTCCTTGAACCAGTAATTTACCTTCTCTCGCTTAGCTATTCGAAGTGTGAACCAAAACAACAAACCATTTGCGACAAATAATGCCAGAAACGGACCATGGATAAGGCGACAACGCTTCTGGGCGTTTTCATCACTTCTAGCCAACCGAAAGTTATTTTGCCGCGAAAGTGATTACACTTCAACATAAGCGTTCATCTGTCCAGTTCTGAACCTTCCCTATTTTTCTCCGCTCTCATCTTCGCTGCAAAACAACCACCTCCGAATCAATTCCATATACAGCCAAAGCCCACCGTCCCATCAATCCTATGACTGTCAGCCACAGCTTACTGGGAAAAGAAAAGCCATAACATACTCGAATGCCCAAATAATGCAGTATCTTGTTAGGATGCCGGGGCTTTTAATTGAAAAGTTTCGTCATGGATCTCATAATTTACTTTTTCTTGTGCATTAGAAGCAATTTTCACACTAGCTAGGAATGGTTCAGTATCTTGGTATTCTGAGACTTGTCCGTAATTAAATTGACTATAACATTCAACTACATCATATTGTCCGTAGTAGTAGTTACAGTTTAAATCACCTATGTATGTATCGTTCTCGGCTAGCTGGAAATATAAGTATTATTATGATCCGTGGAGCATGGTTCGTTTCATTAATGTGCAATTCTTTAACAGGAAACCTTGGAGGTCCTGAAAAGCATAAAAAGTAATTATTTTGGGTTTGCTAATATTTCTCCTTTAAAAAATACTCGTAGCCACGATACTTAAACTAATACTTCACTTAGATTCTCTAAAGACTACTAACCTTTTTAACTGCATTGCGGGTACTTGCGGAGATGATGATTTTTACGGCTTATGAAGTCATCCTCCAGTTATTACTGTGATCCCGAAAAAAGCTGTCTAAAGGCTCTAAAAGAGCAAGCTCAGCGAGCGATGGCAGCGAAATGCAATTAATTCCTGGATAAATTTCGCTGTCTTCGAGAAGCGAGACTTACCTTTTGTACCGGGGGTTAGCGCATTAAAAGAGGGCATTTCGTTGGATCCACCCCTTTTATCATAGCTGAATATTCAATATGTGCACGAGATATTTGAACCTCGGGCATCGGTTCACGCACTAAGTTTCGCTCTTTGTGGTGGTTAGATTGCTGCTGCACTTTATTACTCATTTTGATCAAACATTGTTCACGTCAAATTGACACGACTGTTGACGCTTTCAGTTTGTTTTGACTAACTCTACACGTCTTGAAAACTTGGCATGGTATCTTTGGATAATTCATTAAATGCACAATTTCTGACTCTGCCGAGCATGTGCATATTTTCCCGCCCAATCCTTCCCCAAAATCGGTCCAAGTGTCATCCTTATATACCTAGATTTCTTTGCAATAAAAAACGTCCTTAGAAGAATCATTGCTTTGCATATCTCGTTACTTACTTTTGCATGGAATACTAAGACCTGTTATAATCACGCGTGCGTATCATACGGAACGCGGAGCGTGAAGAGTGCATTAGAAGAATTTCATTTCGAAATTAAAAAATTACAAAATTCGAAATATTCACTGTTTTCCGTTTGAAATGCAAGCTTCTCCGGCTCACATAAGGCATTTCGACCGAGGCGAAAAAAAGCTAAAACGAAGATTCGATAGAAATGAAGAAAAACCGAAAATTTTATCAGTCGTCGAGATCGAGCAATTAATCAAAGCTAACGAGAAAGCTGAGAAGATTGAGAGAGAAAACGAAGAACTCTGACTTCGGATCCAATCACTAGAAGAACCAGTTGAAATTAACGTTCAACATAGGAAAAGAAACCATTAAGAAAGAAAAAGAAGTAAAGTCAAAAGCGACCGAAGACAAGAAATCTAAGAAACCGCAACAAGAACCTGATCAAGAGGATGTCCTCAGCGCAGGCGGAGCAAACGTCAGCACGAACTATTATGCAGCGCTAGCTGGACTAGATGATTCCATGAGCATTGAAGAGGATATAGGTGACAAAAAATTCTGAACATTGTATTACTAAAGCTAATAATGGATTTATCTAATATTTAAAAATTAAAAATAGGGAGAAACCTGTAATGATTTTATGTCTAAGACCGGACGAGGAACCGACCTCTCATCGGTTCGAGACGTTAAGTCTGAGTAGTGCCAACGGATGGTACCCACCGGTCAACCAATCCGTGCACCGTAATCCATTCACGCGGTGGCTGCTTGTCGGCCAGCTAGATCGGAGGGGGTTTCGGCCGCGGGTCTCCGAATAGATTACGCTCATCTTCAATCTTCAGCCACCAATACATGCCCGTTTTCAAACGCGTCACAAAACAAAACCATACGGAGAGGAAACCTACTTTACGTTACTCCGTATTTCTTCATTCAATCAGTCAAGGACAAAAATCTAATTTTTATTTCGCGTTCCCGAATTTCCGACGCGGTACCGGAAAATATTCTACGCTAACTCAACCCGACGAAAGCTACGCTAATAAAAAGGCCCAACGCGACGCGAAACCGACCTCAGCGGATTTTCTCAAACCCTACCCTCGCGACGGCATACTTACCCTGCACTCTATTTCCCGCTGAAAGAGAGAACCACTGGAAAGGAAAGTCGTGTTTTTAGTTAGCAATTCATATTATTTTATGTACTTTGCATTTATATGACCATACATAGAAAAAATTTTCATTACCATAATCGTACACTACATTATTTATAATGATAATTATAGCTTGATCTAAACCTACACAATTTTATGTATTTACTCAATCCTCATGGTTTATTTTTTTCAGCTTTAAATATTTACAATAGTTAAATTTTATATCGTCGACTTGAATTTTTATCTAATTTACCATTATTTATCTTCTCTTTACAAATAAAAGCAGCACTTCCAAAATACTATTTAAGTATCTTTGACGAAATATACTTCTAATGAAATATTTTATTAGCAACATCAAAAAAAAGTATTTCACATTACATAAAATAAATGTTTTCGTGTTTTTATTTAAAGGAAATAAGTTATTTTTTCCAATGATTTCACTACACCAATAATTCAACCTATCTGATATTGATAGTTGGTGTGTCAATTCGAATATGTTAATCATGCATTTAAGTTTTCTTGTAATGGTTTAAAATCCATACCAAGTACATAAAATAGATAAATAATGATTCAAAATTTTTTTTTGTAATCCTTTCAAAAATAACAGCCATACAACTTGTATTTTGCAAATTTTGCTGCATATGTTTCCCGACGGTTTTTATCACGGTATGTAACATCAAAGCACGTTTCAATTTTGTCCACTAGATTAAAACAATTATATGTGCATTTTTTTTTACATTCACTTACATAGTTTACATACATTCGAAACCAAGTTTTATGAGGGTGTTCTTTTTATGTACATAAAAAAAATTATTGTGTTGTTTACCACCTGACTACTAATAGGCTGGTGAACAATTACAACCATTTGCATTGAAACGCACACATTTCATGCGCAATGAAAATTTTTGTAATTTCAACGCTATACAAAACATCTTTGTTCATATCTTAGAATTTTAATACAAGTTGTAGTGGTGAAACGTGCAACTTTGATGACATAACACTTTTCTGAAAACTTCCTTCGTTTGAGCGAAGTTCATGTTTCATGATGATGTAAAATGAGAAGTAAATTCCATGCAAATTTCGATTTCCCATAGTCATCAATTGTTTTTAAGTGTAAAAACCTTTCCATTCTTTGATGCGATGAACCAAAAAGCCTTTTTTAATGCACATACAATATTACTCAAGGCTATCTTAACATAAATTCTTGTTAAATTTCACTAATGCCATTTGAAAGAAGCAAAGGCAGCAATGATAAAAAAATATGACAGAAATATTCTTCCTTCTGTTGCACAGTAAAAATAAGAGAAGCATCAACTTAAAATAATATTTCGTACTTTCTTACTGGTATTTATAAAGTAGGCTAATCCAATTTTTTCGATTTAGGTCTTTCTCAATCATTTTTTCTGTTGACAGTATAATTCCTTAAGTGCTTTCAACTCTTCAATAAGAGCTTTATTCTGGTTTTCTAGCACCGCTACCCGATTTTCCAGGCACATGATATATTCCTTCTTCTTGCGTCGACATTCACGTGCAGCTTCTCGATTTTTCTACAATCGAATCTCACGCTTTCGAGGTTGATCTTCGGGAGAAGGTCCTAGAGCAGGTACATAGAAGGTCGCTTCCTGGCCGGGTGTGGTTATTTGATAAACTGTTGTTCCACCGGGGATTGAATTATATGCACGTAACAAAAGACTTGACTTTTTTTTCTCGCAAAATGTAAGAGAAAGAGCTCAGGAGGAATCCGAAAAAGCAGACCATTAGAGCGGTGAACGAAAATTCACTAATGGAATCGTATTTAAAGTTCTTTACATTTTGTTGTTACACTACAAACAGGACATTAAGGTCAACTTACCTACCTTTTCGGTTGGTTCGTAAACGGATTCTTCTTTGTTTGTTCACCTGTCGATGAGTTACTGCTACTCTGCTCTTTTGACGGCTTTAAAATTACATGACGATTGGATGAAATAAATGCACTGCCTCCACGTGAAGATGCTTCCGAAAATGGATCTATAGGCGATAACGATTTAGGCGATGCAGGTGGCGAGGGTGTATCAGCTAAAAGTTCTTCTTGGGTGGCGGCCACTACGTGCAAACTTCACTCCATGTGGCTGTCAAATCCTCTTGACATCCCACGACAAAATTGACGTGGGATGTGCGCTCGTCGCAACCAACGTGGAATGACAAGCCACCTAGCAGCAAGATGTGTTAGTAGTGGTCGCCAGCGGCGTCGAATGATTCATTACAAACCCCAAAAGTTTTGTCTGCTGGTCGCTCCATCTGTCAATATTAATCAAAAGAAAGAAAAAGTCACACCAATCAATGTATTTGGGCAAACAGGCAAACATATGGTTTGGCTTTTGGCAACCGAAAATAAATGATTTTGAGATCAAGAGAGTGAATGCCGATAAACTGACTATTAGAACTGTCATTGGTTGTTTTTCAGGCAGCAAAAAGTGCGTTGAATTCTGGAGATGTTTCGCACTTTACAAACACCCCAAAAGCGAAAAAACCAGACCTTTTTATTGAAGGATCTGGACTGCGGAGAGAACACAGTCGATCTTCTTCAGGTGCTTCAAGAAGTTGCACCAGAAATATTTATTACGGTTAAATACTTTGCAACAAGGAGATCGATTGTTGAGCGTAAAAGCTTGCCTTATTACTTAGTCCAGATCTCCAACAAAACCAGTTCAAGTGCCCTACAAAAAATAAAGTACTTGAACTTTCGTGGGGTGAGGTGGGAACTCCTCCAGAAAAGCGAGGTCAACCAGTGCTACAGGTGCCAAAGATTCGGTCATTCGGCTGCCAATTGCGCCATGTGTAGATGTGTAAAGTGCAAAGATGTCCATTCTCCCGGCGAGTGCAAATTGGCTCAGGCGGAGCCAAAAGAAAAATTATCTTGTGTGAACTGCGGTGTCTTTGGTCATCCAGGATCATATCGAGGATGCCCTCGGTATCAAGGTGCAAAGGTAAAATTTACTCCAAGACAAAGTCAAGTACACCGCAGTGTGGTACCTACCAACTTCGTCAAGCCCGGGGTGTCATTTGCACTTGCTGCTAGAGGGCCAGCAGACAATGTAAATAAAATAAATAATGTAAGTGGCAATAATGAGCTGCTGCTTAAAATTTATCAGCAATTAAATTCTTTATCGGAGAGTATCGATAAACAGGATTCTAAAATTAACTTTGTTTTTCAGCGTTTAGAGCTTTCAAATAAGTTGTCATCCAGTCATATTCTCTTGGATGGGATTCGTGTTGTCTCAATCTACGTCAACTCCATTGTGAGTCTACATTGACGTGACTGTCTCTTGGAATTCCTTGTCAATGAGCATGACATGCTTCTCACTGAAACCCACCTCAGTTCATGACAGTCCAAGTTACGTCTGAGCAAGTAATGTGTTTTCCTTATAAAGACAAGAAACATGCATTTAATGAATTTCCACGCGTCTTATGTCTATACGACTATAGTCGTTAGTTGATATACAGGGTCTTTATAATAAGTAACCGGACTGACCTCAGGAAATTTTTTATTGGCAAAATATGTACAATTTTTCTTTAGAAATCTTCAAAGTAGTTCCCATTGGAGTCGATAACACGCTGATACCGGATTTTCCAATCCCCGAACGCTCCCTGGAAGTCGGCAACCTCGATGCTGTCTAGAGCCCTCGTCGCAGCACGTTGAACGTTTTCCAGAGTCCCGAACCGCGTCTCCTTGAGCTGTCTCTTGATCTTGTCTCGAGGGCAACGTTGCCATAGCCTCCTTACAGCCCGGATATGGCACCAGCGGACTTCTTTCTGTTCCCCAAGATCAAGAGACACC
>OZ017740.1:242903536-242911036 GCA_963969285.1 Odontomyia ornata | reverse complement strand
ATATGGCGGATGCTGAACAAGTTTCTGATTCACAAGCCGAAGCGAAAGTTCTGTAATGTGACGCCTACGCCCGGGAATCGAAGTGATTCCGATCCCGAACCCTTGCAACCGGCCAGATGGGTATGTCCTCGAAGTGCCAGCGGACTTCATCTGTCGTGCGGATATCGTTGCGCAGAAAATATTTCTTTTCTGTCCAAATATTTAGATCTGTGGATATAAATATTCGAAATATAAAATTACTCCAAACCCCGACACATTTCGAGACATATCCATCTGGAAATGCCCCCTCCACCGTGGTCATCGAAAAACTATGCCACTGGCGACAAATGGAGAGGCACATTGCCGCCATGTGGCGTGCCATTCCACACACATCTGTTTTGTCGGTGGTTGTCGGATTGACAGTCCGGCGCCACGAGGAAAAGGTACAGAAGGTGCGCGGTTGACTTCCGATGAGTGAGCGTGAAGATTGTTCGAGACCAAAGTGTTTCACTTGGTTAAATCTTCACTATACACAGAAAAGTGCGGTGACTTTCGACAGTTCGGTGGTAGAAAACAAAATTGCGAGTGAGTGTTGTCCAAAATTATTGTTTCATGGATGGTTTTGTACAAATAGCCTTCTGTATGGAAACAACGGTTATTCGTCACAGTTGGACGCATCTTCCGCTAGAATCTAGTAAGGGTAAAATCGGTGTGTTGTCGCATCTGCAAAGCGAATGGTCATTTTCTATTCATTTTCAGAAAAAGGAAACGAAGATGCTCTTCGCATGCTTCAGTCGATTGCATCATCATCGATCACCTTGACTGACCGCCTTCCACATCATATCTGTCTACAATGCAACAATGAGTTACATGTGGCATACAACTTTAATTTGTGCTATGCAACTGACATCACGAAGACTTTTACCAATATCAAAAGCAATACAAACACTGAAGGCGGAGAAAGTGGCTTATGGGAATGCTAATGGAGCTGAGGATGACCCAGGGGACCAAGGAAAATCACTGCCGAGCTCGTTAATCGAATTCGGATATTACTAGACTTATATTGCTGTCTGTGGTTGCATTGAATTTAGATTTCAATTGATATATATCGGAATAAGATACATTTTTAAATTAAAGTTAGATTGAATATTATTTGAATCTTATGTTGAATATATATTCAATATTTAAAAGAATAGTATCAATAAAACTTTATATGTGGTGTTATTATTTCTTACGCTTACATTATTTGCCACTAAATTCATCTTGAATAATCCCCAAAAATAATCAAAATAAACAACAAAGCAATATAAATCAATATAAAAATTTTACTGCTAGGTTATAATATAATTATTTTAAATGATTAATGTAATTTAGATTACTATTTAAATCGTGCCAATAAGGATTTAATTTAAATCCCTGACCAGTAACATTGATTGATATTTGATGACAACTACGGAAAGAAAGTATATTAGTTATATATTGTACAATATAATGGAATCTTATTATACATTACATTGAAGTATTTTCATACAAGTATCTTAAGAAGGACAGTATAATATTTTGTAAGACGGTGGTTTCTTCAAAAAACAAAGAAACTCTGAATTGCCGTAATTCATTGTTCCAAATGCTGGTCAAAAGCTGGCGAAATCTCCTTGATACGGCTATAAATATAACTTAATTAAGCAAATAAATTAATATAATTTGGTTGTGCAGAGAATATTATACAAAAACAGTGTAATTAGTATTCACTTCACTCATTGATACAATTTATAAGGTTTATACGAACTTAAGCTCTAAATATAATTTTAGCAACATTGATCAGTTCGATTAGTTTAAAACGATTTGAATGTTTTCAGTTTCATGGCAGTTAGCAAATAGAATTTAAGGAAAAATATGTACATTATTTAAGAACAAAACGAAAGGTATTTGTCCAACCAAATAATATTGAATGGCCATAACACTTGAATTTTAATCGCTGTATATCTCATTAAATTTTCAAATTACCGAAAAATATTCGAATTCGAAATAAATTGTATGACTTTCTTAAGTCTATAAACTTTATTAATCCTTGATCACAAAAATTATTAACCTCTGATAATACCTACGAATAGATCTTTTATATGTAATGTATTGGGCGATATAGTATACTCTTGAATTTAAATATTGTTCTATAATTAGCTTAATTAAAAGACATTAGTTATTGTTTGAATGAAAATCTCTGAAAAAAGTAAACATGAAGTATTAACGAAGCCATAAGCCTTTCCGTTCCGCATGCTTTTTCTTTTGCATTGGAAGTGATGACCGAGGGTAAGTATGTCTTGAAGAGGGTTAGGTTTTAATAATCTGCGGATGATTGATTTCTAGTCGGTTACGGTCCGCGGTACCCTTGTTTGCGCTCGTTTTTTTCTTAGAGTAGGTTATTTTAGACTTGAGGTAGTTTAGCTTATTTTCTGGTACCGCGTCGGTGATTCGGTAACGCGCCTATGGGATTTTGTAGCGTTTTTGATTTGAGATCTGTGAAGAGATCACATCCAGAATTAACGTAACGTAGGTTTCCCGTTCTGGATGAGTAGTTGTTGACGCGTTTGGAAATCGGGCATGTGAACCGGTGGCTGAGTTAAGTAACTCGGACTTAGTCTGCTCGCGTAAGACCCGCGACCGAAACTCCTCTCCGAACTAGCTAGCCTACAAGCAGCCACCACGGAGTAGACTAAGTGTGACCGGACTTGTTGACCTGAAGGGTTCAGTCCGTTGTCATTTCCAAGACTGCACGTCTCGAACCGATGAGAGGTCGGTTCTGATTGCGATCGAACGAGACGAAGTAGGAAATCGTTACAGTTCTTTAATTAGAAGTCATTAGAATGCAAGAACAAGTTTCTGATCTAATCCAACACAAACGAGATGAGAATGACGCGCTATATGTGCTTTCAGTTTTTTTCCTTACTGTCATATGACTTCCCGCATTCCGTGCATTTAAATTCATCTGTATTTAAATGGAACGGGCATTCACATTGTACATATTTGCAAATGATTTGTTACATACCTTACATTTAAATATCTTGGGATTCGGACGCTGAGCCCAAGCTCACTACAACCCTGCACTGTTTGGAGCGACCTCCCACATAGATCGCTTTTGAGTGAATCCAGATGTGTATGCACAACTTTATGCACTTCCTTGAGAATAACCTTGCCCTTGAATGAAACGAGGTCCCCCTGGCGACCGAATCCTTTCAGCTGTGTGTTACAATTATTCAATACCTAGAATTTTCGACCCAAATTATACTAACCTCCCAAACAAACAAATGCGCTCATACAAGTCCCAGACGATTTTTATTAAAATGGTATCGAAGAAAAACTTTTTGCACCTGGCGCAAGTGATCAAGAAACTTCTGACGTATTTTTGATTCGCCTTTGAAATATCACCCGAGGCGATATTACAAGCACTCGCTATAACACTCGGCACTCATGTTTGATGGCCTAATTAGAAATGGTTCTGCAAGGTCTTAGTTGGGCTATGGCCGAAAACGTTCTCGGTGAACCGTGTTTTCGTCACCACTTCGCCGACGTCAAATCTAGTTCAGTGGCATCACGACATCGAGTGGTGAACATTTGCCGATATCGCGAAGAGTGTTATGCAACAGTTTGTGGCATAATATTGCCGCAATGTAGATGGAATTGTTGGGCGCATTGCAGAATTATCGAGTAATTCGCGTTGCGAACTGCTCGATTAATACAGCTAATTAAAAAGATCTAGTCTGGTTAAACAGGCTGGTTTATTTTCAACTGTTTTATAGTTTTATTTTTATGTTTTGGATGTTTATAGCCTTTAATAGAAATACATAAAAAATCAATTAGTTGTTCTGTCTCAGGTTGAATTTATTTTTTGAACGCGTGAATGCGCTGGCAGACTACCACTGCGGTGTCGTAGTGTGAGTTCTTTTCCCCAGCACAAGAGCCCACTACAAAAAAATTTCGCATTTACGAGTTAGGAGATAAAACGACTCGGTTCGACAGTGTCGAGGCCGAGGTAACCTACTAAAGGGATGTATTGCCAAGGCAAGGCGACTGACTGAGCTTGGCAAAGCGAGCAAGATTCGAGAGGATCTCGTCTTTACTAGGTATACTTACGGCCCCCAAATAAGAGTGGGGCATCCCCCATCCGGATCAAGATCCATCGTAGACGTGACCAGATATTTTCCATTTAAATGAAAAACTCATGCAAACATAATTAGTATGAATTTATCCTTTAAATGAAAAATATGAACGTTTCAAATTTATGTTAAAGTCTTATATGAGGGAATCACATAATACTTTAACATAAATAGGAAACTCAAGCGGAGGCCACACTACCCTGCAAAAGCACCTGCAACGCAAAAAGAAGGGGTGAGCTCACCCGATGGTTAGCTCATGAGTGGAGCCAGCCAACGTGGCTGGTCCCATACCCGGTCAAAGGTCCAGCTAAATAAAAAGACCGAGTTTTTCTTTTTCTTTATCTATTCATTAGCTCGTTTTTATTATTATATAAACAAAATATTAGAAGATACAAAAATTATGAGTGAGTTGTGTGTAGTAATGTGCAACAAATAAAAGGAACAATATTTGTATTTAATAATGTGCGAAAAAAGAACAAAAGTTGTAGGTAATAATATGCAAAAAAAAGAACAAAAGTTGTAAGTAATAATGTGCAACAAAAGAAGAAAATTTCTAAGTAAATATGTGCAACAAAAGAAGAAAATTTGTAAGTAATAATGTGCAACAAAAGAAACCAAAAGGGTGCTCACCCAGTCCTCTTCCGACGAGCGCTCGTTGATGGGGTGGGTCAGGCCTGCAAACACTAGAAATTTATTTTTTCTTCTCGGATTAATTTCTATTCGCACGAGAATTTTTTTTTTCTTCGAAATTAACTTTCCAATGTTTGAATATACATGAATCCTTGCAATCAAATTAAGTTGGCAAACAAATCAGAATATTCTTTGCCTTTTGCCATTGTTTCATTGTTACACACGTACAAAAGTAGAATTACACATTAGCTTTTTTAACTCGAACGTTATTTTAATATTATTTTTAAATATATAGCTAGATATTTGTATTTTTCTTTAAAAATCATTCCTTGCGAAATTTATTTTTTCTTCTCAGATTAATTTCTATTCGCACGAGAATTTTTTTCTTCGAAATTAACTTTCCAATGTTTGGATATACATGAATCCTTGCAATCAAATTAAGTTGGCAAACAAATCAGAATATTCTTTGCCTTTTGCCATTGTTACACACGTACAAAAGTAGAATTACACATTAGCTTTTTTAATTCGAACGTTATTTTAATATTATTTTTAAATATATAGCTAGATATTTGTATTTTTCTTTAAAAATCATTCCTTGCGCGACATAGCCTAGTGATGATTGATGACTGAACGATGGGCGATTGTGCTCGATTTTGTTTTCTGCTTGCTTATTGTCATAATATTCTGTTTCACCATTGATACCATGTAAAATATCTTCCCAGGCGAGTTCCCAAAAATCAACGAGTTTCTTCCAATTGGCCTTATTAATGTCATGTGTAATTGGCGGTGTGACAAAGCGGATAGTTATTTCGCTTCAACATATCACAATCTGAACCCAATGCTGTTGCTATTATTATTACCGCCAGTATTATTCACTGTTTCACTAATATTTACATGTTCGAAGTTGGCGTTATTATTTTTCTTAACATCATTAATCGTTACACTAGATTCGTACTTTAATTCGTTAATTTTACTTTCTTTAACTTTGTTGTTATTAGTATTATTCGCGAAATTATTACCAAGCACATTAGTTGCGGTTGATGATGAAAATGGGGGTTGTGGATAAGTTTCACACACATTCAGACACTTTCTTTAACTTTGTTGTTGCTAGTATTATTCGCGAAATTATTACTAAGCACTTTAGTTGCGGTTGATGATGAAGATAGGGATTGGGGATGAGTTTCACCCACATTCAGACACTTTCTTTAACTTTGTTGTTGCTAGCATTATTCGTGAAATTATTACTAAGCACTTTAGTTGCGGTTGATGATGAAGATAGGGCTTCACCAAGAACAAGGTGCGTCGGGAAAAGAGCCAGCCCAATCTCCATTGCATATGTTACATCTGAGATGATTCCAACGCAGCTTCAGCGGTGGAAAGTGGCAATTTTTCCGGCGTTTACCACAATAAAACCAAAACTGACTGTCTTCTCCAGAACTCGTTTTTCGCTAGCATCTGACAGAGGCATGCCCCATTCAATTATTTTCGCATTGAAGACTCCCCCAACTAGAACATGTCGTTGTGTGAAACCTACCATCAGCGAAATTTGCCTTAGAAGTTCGCGCGGTTGCGCAGTGAGATATTTGAACGAACAAGCTGGCTAAAATAATTTTCATATTGAATTTCATTATAGATATGTTATAGAACATTATTTCTATTCCAAAATGACCAAGTTAGCAATAAAATACAGCATGACGCAACATTTTGTGCATGGTTGGTGATTGCGATTAAAGAGTATACAAGCTGATATAGTTGTTCCGTTTCAATTCAATTTTATTAATATTGATATTATGACCATTACATAACGCATCTAATTTTATTTTAAGACGGTAAATTAGGCTTTTCTCTATCCCCGTTATTTCGGAAGATTTATCAAATTCTCTAAAAAAATTCTTCTGCTGGTGTTCCCGTCATTAGCTGAGCCGAATTTCGACTTCGGAATGTTTGCTTGAATGCATTTAGTCTTTTCCAAATCATTAAGTTTCCCCTAAATTTAGGCGATTTCTTCTTCTAATTATTATATACAAATCCTCATGCCTATTGGCCGAAAAATCGAGATGATGATGGCATCTCATTTTTCCTTATAATTTTCTCATTTTACCCGCAAATCAATTGCAACTGAATCATTGACGTTTGAAAAATGTTTGCGTCTGAATCGGTTTGGTTTTTTAATTTCATTTTAAACTGCACTTGCTGGCAACCGTCATAGCCCCACTTAGAAATTAACTCAGGTTATCCATAGTACCCTATCCTAAATGCATTATTTATCTTTTAGCCGTGATATCCGTCAATGCCGGTCATTGAATGTCAACACATATTGCGGTCAATATGTGCGCTCCTGTTCGAAGATAAATCTCTTTTTTGCGGACTGTAACACAGAATCATATGAGTGATAGCTTTTCTTGTCATTGTTAAATAAAAACAACGTTGGTTCCTTTACGACTATACTTATTTATTTTTACAGTATATACGTTTTTCCACACGGAACATCCTGTCTTCTTCAGTACACTAAATAATTTCCCCTATTGACCTAGTATTTATACAACTTACTATTTATTACAACAATCATAAACTTAATCCTAATCACTTTACAAACAATAAATCTATTAACTTTGAATCGCTACAAGTATTTCTGACATCTCCATTCTATCTTCAGTTCGCAGGTACTTTTCTAATTTCGATACTTTCACATATATCAAATTTATTGCGCCTTAATCCCTCTTTAATGACCCTGAGGTTT
>OZ017740.1:242808536-242896036 GCA_963969285.1 Odontomyia ornata | reverse complement strand
GCAATTAATTGAGAATACAAGTGACTTTTATATAAGGGAAAAATTTTTATTTCATTTCAAAGCTTCTGCTCGTAAAAGTATTTTATTGCTTGTTTCTTGTATTGTCCGATCACTTTTGGCCACCTCTGTATGTATATACGAGTATATATATATATATATATATATATATATATATATATATATATATATATATATATATATATATATATATATATATATATTGTGTATATATATATATATATATATATATATATATATATATATATATATATATATTGTGTATATATATATATATATATATATATATATATATATATATATATATATATATATATATATTGTGTATATAGATATATATATATATATATATATATATATATATATATATATATATATATATATATTGTATATATATATATATATATATATATAAATATATATATGTGTATATATATGTATATATATATATATATATATATATATATATATATATATATATATATATATATGTATGTATGGGATATAACGAAATTTGTGACCACGCTAGAGGTTGCAATTTTGCTCCGATTTTCACCAAATTTTCAGGAAAGGTGTATTGGGTAAATATCTCGGTTAAGTTCGTGAACCAGCTATACCGGCCGGGCAAAAACAAAATGGCGGCCATTTTAGACGAAAAATCGTGATTTCTGTTCTGACCAAAGTATAGCTCTGATGTGGCTAAAATTTGGTACAAAGGTTCACTAATGTATGTGATGAATTTCACAATATAAAATCCAAAGTCGGTACGGCAGAAACAAAATGGCGGCCGCTCAAAGGTCGAAAAACGTGCAAAATTTTGTTGTTGTAATAGTGGTCAAAGCTTTCAACAGATTTTCAAGAAATTCGGCAGTTAGATAGAAATTATAAGTATCTAAAGAATTACGTGAAAAAACTGGAGGTCAGGTCACAAAAAACAAAATGGCGCAAGTTAAAACTCAAAACTTCAAAGGCTTCTAAAAGTCGCAATTTTGATCCGACGTATATGAAACTTGGTTCCAGGATAGACATTTTTTAGATCTACAGACTTAGATATTTTGGTGATCATGCATGTGCAAATTTCAAAATGGCGGCGGTTTAAATATGCGTTTTTTCAGGTTTTTGTGGCGCTCTAGCGGTCGCATTTTCCAGCGGATTTTGATGATGTAATATGTTCTTGTATTATGCAGAAAATTATTAAAATTGAATGAAAAATAAAAAAGTCGAAAATTTAAAACCCAATATTTTTAGCTGCCATTTTCACTAAAAATTGAATTATTTTGCCCTGTCTAGCGTAAAACTCCGATTTGAACGAGAATTGGCACATTCATTGATGAGGTCCGAGCCCACAAAAATTTAAAATAGTCCAAAATCAAATGCATGCATTCAAAATGGAGGCCCCCAAAGGTCAGAAGGGCAAGCGCAATTCGTTATTTTAGTAGCAACTGAAATAATGATTTTTTTTTTCATGGAAACGTTTTAAATGACTTATCTTGAACGTATTTATAAATCAGACTATTTTTGAAATATTGTAAAATATTTTCAACAATCCCCTTAAAAATTATAAAATCGCAACTTGTCTGTCTGTCCGTCCGTTTGTTCGTGCGTCACAACAAGTTTTCTAGCAAACCACATAAGCTAGAATGAGGAAATTTTCTACATAGGTCAAAAGTGGTGCCTCTTGAAATTCGCAGTGTAAGAAAATATTTTGAAGTGTTTAAGGGGGGCCTCCCCATACAGGGGCGACTTAAATTTTTTTTTATTTCTGTAGCCCTCTAGCAGCCAAGTTTCTCAACAGATTCCGAAAAAAAACTTGAAATTATAAATAAAAAATTCAAAATGACGGCCCCTGGTAGTTCAGAAAAGAATCGAAAATGTATATATTAATGCCAATGCAAGTGCCGATTAAACTTTCATAGACATTTTTTGAAATTAACTATTTGAGCTATTTAAGCCGACAAGTTATCACCTTTGTGTGGTAGCCACTGTGAAATGTATAACAGCAAATGTGATAAGGGCGAAACGAGTATAAATATGTTTATAACAATTTATTACCCGCCGATTTTCAATATGTGATCCATACGTGTGCAATCCAATTTAAATAGCAAAATATTTGCGCCTCTATGAAGTGTCTCCAAATACGAACGGCGGCAGTCATTTTGTTAATAAAAACCCATGTAGTGCTACCGAAATCGCAGTAAGAAGTTAAGTAGTAGGCAAGCCAAATTCTTTTCCGAAACCTTACGCTACATACAAGAAATTTACCTTTCCGGCTGGTGCAGCCAACGGGGATTTATTTTCGTTCTTGAGTTTCCGATCTTTTTCGCTGCTCAACAGTACAGTGTAAAAATAAATAAGTATAGTCGTAAAGGAAACAACGTTGTTTTTATTTAACAATTACTAGTAAAGTTCGACTATAAAGCTTCCGGCGTTAAGTTATAATAGCTTTTGTTTTCAAGATCATTCACCATGTTTAGCGCTCAAAATGTATAGATTTTTGCCAAATTTTCCCATGAAAACGCTTTTTCCCCTTTATATATTGTCGCGTGTTATGGTTCGTGGCCAATAATTTTAATGTTCCGGGAATGTGAAAACGCAATGTCTTTTAAATTAAATTAAAAGAGTTCATTTAATTACTTAAAAACACAATCACTTATTTAACTATTTCACAATTTTAATTTTCACTGCTAAAAGTTTTACTTCCACTTGTCCATAAATTTCTATCGCAATTGTCTTCTAAAATCACTTCACAATCAACGAAAATCACTTTTCTATTACTCGAACAATATCGCTTTTCTATTCGCTTCACACTTTCGCAGTTTTTACTTTCGCGGTTCTAATGAATTCCCTCATTCATTCAGCTCACCTTTAAATAGGGTCTCTAGTCATTCAACCCAGTTCTCGTACATTGGCGAATTAGCGGGAACATTCGAGCAGCGTAATGAATGGAGCAGTGACTCACTTTCAGATGTTAATGCTTGGTGGGTTTTCGAGTACGTTCGTTTTGTTGATTATGATTAATGGGTTTTCGAGTACGTTCGTTTTGTTGATCATGATCTTCTTAACGATTGTGAAAATAATTGCGACAGTAACTTGCAAAATTATTCGTGCATGTAACACTGCCCCCACCTCAGTTCTTTTCGCCCCGAAAAGATGTGTCGCCAGTTGTAGTCAATTCTCGCTGGAGGTAATATGGGGCAAGACGGTCCAGGTGCACGATTTTCATTTTGGCTCTTGGCTTACGGTGTTCCTGTAGGCGGTATACGACGTCGTTGATTCGCTTTGTAACTCGGTATGGTCCCTCCCAATTATGTTGCAACTTTGGATACCTACCCTTTCGCCGTTGCGGGTTATATAGCCATACCAATTCATCTTGCTGGAAGCCAGTAGAATTTGCCTATAGATCATACCTGGTCTTCATGCGGTCAGTAGCCGATTTGAGGTGTTTTCGCACTGTCCGATGTATCTGGTTCAACCGTTGCCTTAGCTCACTTGCGTACTCCGAGATGGTTTGGGGTTTCTCAGGGGATGTTCCGAACTTGATATCAGCTGGCAGATGAATAGTCTTTCCGAAAATGACTTTGGCTGGGGCTTGACCCGTCGATGCATGTTCGGCAGCTCTGTACGCCATCAAAAATAGTGGGATATGTCGGTCCCAGTCCCTTTGGTTCTCGTCCACCATTTTGGCTAGATGTTTATTGAGCGTGCCGTTCAAACGTTCGACCATTCCATCGGATTGGGGATGCAGCGGTGTTGTCCTCGTTTTCCGTATTCCCAGCAGCTCACACATTTCGCCAAAAACTAGTGACTCAAAGTTTCGGCCTTGATCCGAATGTAGTTCACAAGGTACGCCGTACCTACTGTCCCAATTTCACACTAGCTGTTCGGCTACAGTAGTTGCTTCCTGGTTGGGAATGGGGTAGACCTCGGGCCACTTGCTGAATTAATCGGCTACAACCAGCGTGTATCGATTTCCCCATTCGGATTCAGGGAAGGGTCCTGCGATGTCAACAGCAATCCTTTCAAACGGTATACCCACGTTGTAGGTTTGCATGTGTCCTCTCAGTCGTCGCCTTGGACCTTTGACGGAAGCGCAAATTGTGCATCTGCGACACCAGTCCTCTACGTCTTCTCGAGCGTGGAGCCAGTAGAATCTTTCCCGCAATTTCGCTAAGGTCTTGTTAACACCAAGGTGGCCTCTCGAGGATCCTTCATGCATTTCCTTAACCACATCGTGGATTCGGCTTTTGGGAAGTACAGTTTGCATCCTATAGGAGCTGCCATCCGCCGTTTCCCATTTCCACTTGAGTATGCCACCCTCTACCTGAAGGGAGTTCCATTGTGCCCAATAGCTTTTCAGGGTTGCGCCATGCACTGAAACGTCTTTCCACTCCGGTCGCCCAGTTGTCTCCTTCCATACGAGCAATGGTCCGATGTCTTCATAGGCTAACTCGGCATTTCGAATCTCCTCCGGTGACCAACCTTCATCGAATTCGGTCGTTATCAATCGCAGATCAACGGGCGGTTCCTTTTCCTTAATCCGTCGGCAATGCTTGCAGTTAGCTGGGCATGGACGGCGGGATAGGGCGTTAGCATTTCCATGAACTCCGCCGTTCCGATGAACAATTTCGTAGTCGTATGACTGCAATCTTCCGATCCATCTCGCAACTTGTTCCTCGGGGTTTTTGAAGTTGAGCAACCATCTCAGTGATGCATGGTCCGTTCGAAGAACAAATTTCTGGCCACATAGATACTTGTGGAACTGCTTGGTGGCCTCTATTATAGCCAATAGCTCCTTCCTGGTCACGCAGTAGTTCCTCTCACTTTTTGAGAGAACTCGACTGTAATAAGAGAGGACTCTTTCTTCGCCATTGATCTGCTGGGAGAGTACAGCTCCAATACCGCCGTTGCTTGCATCGGTGTCAACTACAAATACTTTTCCGGGTTTCGGATATGCCAGCACGGGTGATTCACACAGCTTCTCCTTCAAGGTCTCAAAGGCTATCTGGCATTGTTCATTCCAGACATACGGACGATTTTTCTCGGTTAACTGATGGAGACACTTAGCTATTTTGGCAAAGTCTTTGACAAATCTTCGATAGTAGGTTGTCAGACCCAGAAAACTTCGTAGTTGGCGCTTGTTGTTTGGTGTTGGCCAACTTTTCATGGCTCCAATTTTCTCAGGGTCTGTTTTGACCCCTTCTGCTGATACGACGTGTCCCAGGTATTTTACTTCAGCTGCGAAAAGGGTACACTTGTCGGGACTAAGTTTCAAATTCGCCAGTCGTAATCGGGAGAAAACCTCTTCTAAGTTCCGCACATGCTCTTCGAACGTTCTCCCGATGACGATGATGTCATCTAGGTACACCAAGCAGGTTTTCCAGGTTAGGCCACGTAGCACGTATTCCATCAAGCGTACAAAAGTGGCTGGAGCATTGCAAAGCCCAAATGACATCACCACAAATTGCCACAATCCGGTCCCAACTGAAAATGCGGTTTTCTCTCGGTCCTTCTTGTCGATTTCTACCTGCCAGCAGCATCAAGTGCAGAAAACCATTTTGCGTCGGCCAAAGTGTACATGATGTCATCGATGCGTGGGAGCGGGTAACTGTCTTTCTTAGTGACGTCGTTAAGCTGCCTATAGTTGACACAAAAACGAGTGCTACCATCCTTTTTCTTTACTAGAACTACAGGCGCGGCCCATGGGCTGACAGAAGGCTCGATAACGCCTTGTTTTTCCATGTCCGAGATCAGCGCGCTCACTTCTCCTTGTTTGGCTATAGGGAGACGTCTCGGTGCTTGTCGAATCGGCTTGGCTCCCTGTGTATCTATGACGTGAGTTCTCATACTCGTTCGGCCTTGGTCATCCGGGCTTGTTGAGAAGATGTCACTGTACTTGGTGACCAGATCAGAGGCTTGGTTGAATAGCAGCACTGGCAATTTGACCTGCTTCAATATTGCAGACGTGGATTCCCGGGCTTTGTCTGTGTCTTGCCTCCTTTTCCAATGATGGTCGTGAGTAGCTTCCAAAGAGGTGATGGTGGAAACAGGCTGGCAGCTGCCGATGACTTTTCCCGCTTTGATGCTCGTGGTTGAGTCTGCGGTGTTAAGGACTCTAACCGGCACGTATCCGTTCCTTATAGATCTTACAAGGCTTCGTCCTACAATCAAACTGCGCAATGCGGACGGCTTCGTTGGCTCTATCAGATAAGATTGGTGGTCTCCAGAATCACCATCAAGCTTGGCCCATACAATGCTCTCGGAAGAATTCGGTGCATCAGTGTCGGTACATACTACCACATTCATCTTGGGAATTTGGACGCTGGGACCCTCCATCAATACTTCGACATTCTGCCATTTCAATACCCGTTTGCTCAAATCCATCGTGATTCCATGTGATCGCAGAAAATCCATTCCGAGAATGCAGTCATCCATAATGTTCGCGACCAGAAAATTATGTCGGAACACAAGGTCTCCCAACTGTATCTGGAGGTTGACCTCTCCATGGACAGGTGCAGTTTCTCCCGTAGCTGTCCGTAGAGAGAAAATCGTGCCCTTTCGAAGTAGTTGTTGCCTCACATGGTCTGGTCGGATGATCGATCGGGTTGTGCCAGTGTCGATGGTTATGGTGCAATTTTCTCCGTCAACTTGACCCGGAAGGCATAAGTCCGCTTCTCCACGATGTAGTCTTGATACAGTGATGGTGGTGCTGGGGACGTCGATCCTTCTAGCCAACCTCTGCCCCACGAAGTTGGCTCTTACATGTTTCCCGACCCCTCAGTTTGAAGGGTTTCCATTCTGGGCTCCTGACTCGGTCTAGATCTTCTCCTAGCTGCACACCTTTGACAATAGCTCGGTTTTCTTCGCTTCTTGCAGTCTCTTTGCAGGTGCCCCTTCTCTCCGCAATTCCAGCATCTAGGCGCACCATTTACATGCGGCTCTCGCTCAATTTCGACGCGTTCACACCTGCACTCGTCTGCCACTATCTCGCGAACCCGGGCAGTGGTACGAGTCACATTTTTCGCTGCTTCAAAGTTCAGACTGTAAGCCAATGCGTCCTTAACCGTTTGCTTTTGAGCTAAACGCACGGCTTGTTGCAATTCCGGGTCCTTTAGTGCGCTAATGAATGCTTCTGTTGCTGCATCATCTCGATGTTCTGGGTCGTAGGCTGGGTAAGCCAAAAGTGCTAGTCGCTCAATGTCTTGGGCTAGCTGCTGTAGGGTTTCACCAGACTTCTGCACCCGATGCCTTAGCTGTGACCGATAAATCTGCTTCAGATGATCGTCTCCATAACGCATGTCGAGCGCATTCATTATAACAGCCGGGTTTGAGTGCAACTCGACGGGGATAGTCCGCAAAAGCTCGGCAGCTGGGCCTCTTAGAGCAAGAATTAATGCAGTTGCTCGTTCCTGCTCTTTCCAGTGATTTGCCCTAGCGGCTGCTTCAAACTGGGTTTTGTTAATACTCCACACCGTTTGCCCGTCGAATATTGGTGCTTTTACATTTCTGGATGAGCTTTGCGCTGCGGTTGTAAGCGGGGCTGGTGAGGTAGTTACTACTGCCTTTGCTGCTTCCAATTCTTTTTTAGGGTTTTGTACTAAAATACAAAACCCTATTGCAATCACGACCTGTGTCCGTCCGTCCGTCTGTATGTCACAGCACTTTTTCTCGGAAACTATAGGAGCTACAGCCATGAAACTTTGTAGAAAGGTTAGAAGTGGTGACCTCTTGAAAGTTCAAGGGTGGAAAATTTTTTCAAAGGCGTTTAAGGGGGGTCTCCCCATATAGGGGGGTGACCCATAAAAAAAAAATTTTCACCATTGGTAGTCAAGTAGGGTGTCATTGGAAAGGTATCAATGAGATCTTTTCAAAACAAGTCTTAAAATTGTCTTATAAGTACCGAGGGGGGCAGGGGAAGTGGAAATGTGCGAACTTTTCGCGTACCCTCCCTCGCGATTGAACACCTTCCATCCGAAAAATCTGAAAAAAACCATGAATGTAGGCCTTAATGAGTACAACAACAACAAAAGCATGAGAAGTCGAAATTCACTCAACTTTGTTAGTAATAGTATGATTTATCGATTTTGTGTTTTCTTGAATAAAATCTAAACCTTTAAACTCAATAAAATTTAGCAAAGAGATGACTATTTATAAGATTGATCTTTTCTGAAAGTTTCATAAAGATCGAATGGTATTTACCGAAGTTATAGCGATTTGAATTTTCGTGTATTAGTATGGAGCAATATGCCCTGTATTACTATGGAAACATATTGCTGTGGAGCCATATGCGCTTTTTACTAGAATTTGCATGAAAATTTCAGGAGTGATAGGTATCATGAAGATGAGTACATACAATTGAAACAAGTCGAAGAGGCAGGAGAGAGCTCCTAGCAAAAGGGCTTGTAACCATTCTAGGATTCGAAAAAATAGGCCATGAATCGATGATTACAGTATAGAGGAGTGGCCCCTGAAAAAAAATTTCATGAATGGTAGCCGATATGAGTATCAACTGAAAGTTCTCCATGAGAGCTTTTTAAAACAGTTCTTAAACTGACAGTTTTTGCTTCAGTGGGAGCACAGGGGCGGAAATACATGGAAAATGTGTTTCCTCCCTCGCGAATGGTGGACACCCGTGATCTAAAAAATCTGAAAAAAATATCAAAGGAGATATTAATGGGTATAACTTTAACAAATATCTCAGAAGTCAAAATTCGTTCAACTTTGTTAATAATAGTATGATCCTCGAATTTCACATTTTCTCCAATAAAATCGTCTTTGACATGTTTCTTGATTTTATTCGTTGCTGGTTATTGCATTTTGTAAGTTGAGTACAAAACCCTTCTGACATGAGCATAGGTCTGTCTACCCAACTTGTTCATGTTTTCCATCTCATGGTTGGTTCTTTCCTTGACCTGGCTGTCCTTTTCCTCGACCTGGCTGACCGTTTTCTCGACCTGACTGACCTTTTCCTCGACCTGGCAAACCTTTTCTTCGACCTGGTCAACCTTCTCCTCGACGCCTTTAATATGTTTGTTCAGATGACCGAGCTCCGCTTTTATTTCAGTTGACTGTTTCTCCAGCTTCTGTGTGATGTCTGCTTTGATTTCGATTGCTTGTTGGTCCAGCTACTGGTCTAGCTTCGCAGTTAAATTGGATGACTGTTCATTTAGCTTCGCAGTTAAACTGGATGACTGTTCATTTATCTTCGCTGATTGTTCATCTAGCTTCGACGTTAGACTGGATGACATCAGCATTAACAATTGCAATACGCATTTTGCAAACTTGACATCAAGGTGTGACTCACAATTAACATCGTGCATTATGGTTGGACCACTCTTTATATGCCCGTTCAGTTATGATACATGCCAGTTTAAGATCAGAACGTATCGCAGCTGGGTGAACGGATACACGGCCAAAGCGTGATACTGACCACATCACGTTCTAGAGTGCCGACATAATCGATCAAGATAATGGTATACTCTAACTACCTCTAAGCGAACACCCGAAAGGGTTTGCGGTACTAATACAAAAAATATATTTTCATTGGAAAATTTTGCAAACATCTATAGCTTTTGTTTGTTTCTTGGACAATATTGTATTGATTTCTGGTAAGGTTTGCATCAGCTACAATCGATAATCTTCGTACAATAGGTAGTTCATGTTGTTGAAATTGATTGCTTCTTTTATATGCTTCTCCATATTTTTGGCTCTTGTTGATACCTTTTCGAGCTCTTTCATAACCACAAATGCGTCACCTTTACCGGATTTTCGCATGTTCGTTTGGGCTGCGTATGTTAATTTGGCCAATTCATTTGAGCAACGAAGGTCTTTCGTTTTGCTTCGCTTCGTTCACTTGATCCTATATTTGATTTTGGTGGCGGCCGGGACCAGATAAAATACCGTTCACCCCATCAGAAATAGTTGTTTTACTTCCGGTGTTCGTGGCAGGCAACAATATGATGACGCCCCACTTTTGTTTTATGCGCTACAAGCCACTATTTCTTAAATTGATGCCTAAAACATACAGTTTTCGTTTTAAATTAGCTTTCTGCTTATTATCATCCCCCTAGTCAGAAAGCAACTTGTTGTCTAAGAAATGTTGTTTTTCTTCAATTGTTGAACCTTGCATAAGTGGATACATTGATTTCGAGTCATTCAATTCATATCAGATGGATCTAAAAACATAATAATACTGAGCATAACTCATTACAATATTCTAGGTATTCTCAAATACGCTTTAAAAAAATAATAGGCGAAAATTGGCGGCAAACCAATTGAAACATAATTGGCAGTAGTTAGCGGACTATTTAAACTTAAACTTTAATTAGGATTAGAATCATTTTAAAAGTTATAATTACTGTTTCATTTCACTAAATTTTGTACTTTTTTCATGTCACATTATGGCCCATTTATTTTAATTAAATTATACTTCGAAATGATTAATAAATATCAAGTACATATTGTAATGATTTTTCCGTCTAAACTCACGAACGAAGTCGGAACCGACCTCTAATCGGTTCTAGACGTGAAGTCTGAGTCGTGCCAACGAATGGTACCAACCGATCAACCAGTTCGTGCACCGTAATCCATTTTCGCGGTGGCTGCTTGTCGGCCAGCTAGATCGGAGAGGATTTCGGTCGCGGGTCTTAAAATGGATTACGCTCAATTACGTATTTCAGCCACCATTAAACGCCCGTTTCAAACGCGTCGAAAACCCAGACATACGGAAAAGAAACCTACTTTACTTTATTCCGTATTTCTTCATTATTCCAGTCAGGTACAAAAAATCTAATTTCCGTTTCGCGTTCCCGAATTTTACTGACGCGGTACCGAAAAATACACTAAGTCAACTTGAACCCGACGCAAATTACGCTAAAGAAAAAGACAAATCCAACAAAGGTACCGCGTACCGCACGCGACGCGAAACCAGCCTCAGCGGATTTTTCCAAACCCTACCCTCTCCCCGGCATACTTACCATGCACTCTCACTGTCTCTCAAAAAGAAGGGCCACTGGAAAGGAAAGTCTTAGTTAAATTTAGCAATTCATTTTTTATCCTCTTAACAGTTCAGTTGCTAGTGTATTCCATTAGCTGTTTCAAAAAAACAGAACATAAGTCAAATTTAAATAATAATAAATTTATAATATTTATAATAGGAGTAGTACGTTTCATGTAAATCGTTTTAAATAATATACCTGTATGTAAATATTTTTTTAATAATATTTAAAATTTTTAAGGAGGGATTATTTCAATGTAATCAAAAAAAACTAATTTTAAATGATTTGATTCGGTATACGATTATACAAATTGTTAGAAAATAAACGAAAACGAAGTAGAATATCATCAAAATGTGATCAACAATACTCGTATATATGAGGATTATGTGTGAATGTTGATTTCATATATATTGTAATGTAGATAACAACAGTATTGAGTAGATTAAATATGGTTTGGTCCAGTTGTCTTTCGCCAACGCAAATCACTGTACGTTTCGTTCAAAAATTAGTTTATATGTGATTATTTTGATTTGCTTTTTATTCTTCGTTTGAAGTTTTTAGAATTTAAGTAAGTAGTAAGTCATAAATAACGCGTTAATTGTTGCCAGTTTGATGTTTATACATGCTCATCGTTAATATTTTGTTGAAATTTTGCTAGAATATAGCTTTAAGCTTTCAAAAAAAATCTTTTACAATTTGATTCCGCTTTGCCTTTATATCAAAGCGGCTACACCCTTAATTGACTAAAATAGACACAAAAAATCTTTTCCTATTCTCAATCGTCTAACAGAGGTACAAATATTCTAACGCTTAGTTTTTAAGACTATCTATTAATTATTCATTATGTATATTCCAATTAATTGGGATATTCATTAGATCTTGCATTTAAAAATTAGTCATATTTTAATATGTAAAACAGTTTAGATCTAGAGATTTCATCGATTAACTTGTTCAATGGATGAAACTATTTACAATTTAATCTAATTTTTTTTTCTTTTTTTTTTTTAACTTGAGCTATTAATCACTTGTCACCTAATTCGGTATGTTTTAATATCTTAGCGTTAGGTAATCAAAACATTCAAATTATTAAATCAAGAACAATATTGAAGAAATTGACGGTTTACGATACAAAAAGGGATTTAGATAAATTAAAAACTATTCAAAGTAAACCAGAGAGAACAGAAAATATTTGAGGCATTGCAAATTTATTTGAAAGCAGCAGCAAAAGGCACTTTGACGAGTTAGAAATTAAACATAAATTTTACAAAGATTTAGAATAGCTTTAAGGCATTTTATTGCTTTAGTTAATGCCAAGAGTATTTCAACGTTCAAACCGTTTTGATTGTCCTAGTTTATCAACCCAAATAGAAGAATTTTTTTTTATAAGGTACCTATAAATCAATATTTCCGAATCAATCCATTTTATGGTTAATATCAGCACAGATGCGTTTATGATAGCATTGTTGGCGACAAAATCTTCCATACTGCTCGGTTTTTTCAGCACATAAGACGAAAGATTATCACTGATATGACCCTAATTTTCACGATTCTAACTAAAAAGGTTAGTTAATCATAAATTTTTCAAAGAAGTAGTGAATCCTAAACCAGTTTTAATCGCAAACATAATAAATGATATGAAGTGATACGGAAGTTACACAATCAGCGTTTTTAAATTTGTACAGGTAAGGACAATTATTATGACTCGGAAGTTGGGTTCATTCCATTTTACTTCCTTTTTAAGGTCAGCTGTTGGTAATATTTGGGTGCTACTTAAAAAATCATCAATGCTCTCACCGGATGATACAGAATCAGTTTCTATTGAAGCTTTTAAAAATGCCAATATTAACGCAAAGCTGTTAAAAGTTTTGCAAATAGGATTTGTAATTAGTTCGCGCAAGCATTTTCTTCAATTTTAAATTTTTGTAAGTTTCGTGTGAATTATCAACTAATTACCAATATTGGAAGGTGAATATAATCCGGTCGGTGAATGTTATTGGAAGTACAAATCTCCACATAAAATGCTCTCGTTATCAATGATGATAGCATTATTAACGCTCATCTAGACTGAAAGGAAGCAACCGACTTTCATTGATCCGAACTTCGGCTCTCCTTAAACTTGTATCTTATATATATTTTTTCAGCAGTTTACAACAAATATTTGCAATCAACTTTGTCATTGTGTTTTGGATAGTACTGTTTTGGAATAGATTTTTTCAAATATTTAGTAATAATTTTTCTTAGCGTTGCACTTATACTGTGTTCAGAGGTCGAATGTACCATCATTAAAACACATAGATATTTCAGAATTTTGAAAGCCTAACATTTTCTTCGCAGGTCATGTAACTATTGTTTGTTTGGGTTGTGATAGTAGCTACCCATTGGCTGTTGATATGGATTACCATATTTATCTACATGCAAATACCTTTGCCGAACTGAAAAATTTGATTTTACTCAAAGTATGGTTATTATTTGACTTTTTACGCTAAATTTCAGGCACAGTCACTCGCGAAATGCACTACCCTCAAAGGAGGTTGGATGGGAACTCGACACACACACCCGCCATGTGGCTGTCACTCGAATTTGACATCCCACGACAAAACTGACGTGGGATGGGAAGCCGTCACGACGAACGCGAGATGGAAAGCCACATGGCAGCAAGGTGTATTCGTAGTGGTCGCCAGTGACGTCGAATGATTCATTACAATATATACCTAGCTCCATACAATTCATTAAAAAAATAATCACAAAATGTCTTTCCAAAAGACGGTTGAGTGTCTTGCACAAACACAAGGAACAAACTGCAAATTCGGAGCGTGCAGTGCGAGCGGAGGTGACCCCCCAGATACCTAAAACTATTGTTTATTAACTCTCATTTTTTTTCTCTTTCTAACGGTATGGTTTACTGCTCTCATTTATTGACTTACTAAATTGTTTTTTTTATAATGCCCCACTGTATGTTAGTTTTCCCTAGCTGCGGTCACATTGGATGTTCCTCCGCATTTCGCTTCCTGGAGAAGCTGATGATCGTCCGCGGGTCGGAGTTTTTGGCTATGATTTTTGGTTGCCTTAGATTAGATAACTTGGAACCCTCGTTCGACGTGATATGCTTCATGTGGACTTCATCCTTCTGCCTCTTCTCTGTGCCTCCATGGATTGGGCTAGAGGCTACTCTTTTGCTGGTAATAGGTATTGGGATGACTGGCGCTTTGCCAAGTATCTCAGCCATGTGCTCTGCCATCAGCCAATAATATCCAATCCTCTCTAAGAGCAGGCTTTTATTCCCGTGAGCTTGGGTTCGTCCGCTGTTGCTTCTAATTTAGCGCCCTGCTCTCTTCAGTATTGGTGGGAGCAGTTTTGGGGCTCTCGGTTCCCTCAGTTCCCTTTTCGTTTTCTGATCTAGGCTGCCCTGATATTTGCTTCTCTAGCAGTGGGTGTCCCTACGTTCGTATTTTTTTCTTGCTGGGCCCAAATGCACACGAATTTTTGTTTGTACAAGGTTATCCTGTACTTTCCGTTCACTCGTGCGTTTTTCATCCATCCTTGTTTCTTTAGTCATTACTGTCATTGCTTTTATCTTCGATGTCTTGGTCGTCGATTTTGTCATCGTTGGTGCTGTAATCGTTGACGTGGTTGTCGTTGGTACTGCTGTTGTTATTGTTGTTTTTTGGGGAAAAATGTTGTCGCCTTTTTGGTCGCGTGAAAGCAATGTAGGAAGGGTTGACACCAGCACTTATGGGAACAGGAGCTCAGAGCCAGACCAGTGCTATTCGGAAGTCCGCTCAATCGAACCAATGGCACCAACTTAATGGTGCGAACTTCGAAAGTACTCCGAGGCTTGCCACGGTTTTACCGCGACGGAGACGCTATGATAATTAGATTTGAGCCGTCCGCGCCAAATTATCTCGGCGCTACCGTGCAAAGTAGTTAGGTCGAAAACGTCATGTTCAGCAGCTCAAAAAGTCATTCCATTTCGTTACCCGTGTTACGGAAGTCGCAGTGCAATTATGATTCGGTCCGCGTCCCGTCTTTCATGTCTGTGTACTTTGAATGGCAGCATATGCGAAAATCTGCGAATCGTAATCAAACTATTTGTGGGCGCGGCCGTCGTATCATCCATTAGCAGAAGTGGGTGTTGTATCCATACTCGTATTCAGAATTTAAAAAAATACATACAAGAGTTCGCTATCGACCGTATCGCCTCAGTGAAACGGATTAGTTGCACGCATGCGCAATTAGGCAAATCAAGAATAAGCTTGAGCATTGTGGTTGCACCAGTTACAGAGAGATGGCGGTTAAAACATTTGAACATTGATCTGGACTAGTTTAAATTGTCTTAATTATTTGGGTTGGTAAGCAATTAAGTCAGCTTAAGTATGCTATAAAAGAAAATTAAACAAGCAGGAAAATCGAGAAATATTTCTCCATTCGCTTGCTCAAAGCGTGCGCCCGAGCTTATTCTATCCCAAGACACATAGCCCGGAATAAGTGAATAAAAATAAATTTAACTGCGTACTCAAGGTGTCTACCTGAGTATTAGCGCCCCAAGACAGTTACGCCCGGGGCGCGTAGTTAAAGCTGTGCATCCTGTTGTCTTACCTAATCATCTTCCCTTCCCAATTTCCTTTATTAGTACAGATGTATCTGAAGTCGAAGCTTTGATCAATGCTCTTGATCCTAATATCAGCCCTGGGCCGGATGGTTTGCCAAACATATTTGTCAAGTCGTTAGCCTCATCGCTTAGTTTTCCTTTATCTCTCCTCTTCAATCTAAGTTTGAGTACTGGTACTTTCCCAAACCCTTGGAAAACAGCTAATATTGTTCCTATTTTTAAAAGTGGTGATCCTAGGTCAGTTTCCAATTATCGCCCTATTTCTTTATTGTCCTGCTTTCCAAAGTTACTTGAACGGTTGGTTCATAATCGACTCTCAAACTCATTAGCTCCTATTATTGCTCCAGAGCAGCACGGCTTTCTCAAAGGATACTCCACTACCTCTAATTTAATGGAGTTCACAAATAGTATTGCAAGAGCTTTGGATAACCAACTGCAAGTTGATGTGATCTACACAGATTTCTCCAAGGCCTTTGGCACTGTGAATCATTTACTTCTTTGTCGTAAGCTTGAAGCTCTTGGCATCTCGGGTGCTCTTCTATCTTGGATGTCATCTTATCTATCGTGTCGTCCCTGTCGAGTAAGTCTCTCTGGTACTACAACTAGTCCTTTTTATCCGTCATCTGGCGTTCCACAAGTTTCAATTCTTGGGCCTCTTCTCTTTCTGTTGTTCATAAATGATCTTCCCTTTGTAATTAATTCCTCGTGCCTCAAATCCCATTTAGACTGTCAGCTCCTCCAAAATTATTTGAATGCTCTAAGTAAATGGTGTGCTTCAAACTATTTATGTCTTAACACTACTAAATGTCATAAAATGTCTTTTTCTCTTAAGGACTCTCCTATTAATTTTAATTATATATTAAATGATGCTTTGCTCTCTGAAGTGTTCAGTCATAAAGACTTTGGAGTAACTTTCGATCCAAAACTCAAATTTGATGCACATTTCAAATGTGATTACTAAGGCGTCTAGAGTTTCCGGGTTTATCCTTAGACATGTAAATAAATTCAATGGCATCTCTTCTTCTACCCGCCTATTTGTTTGTCTTGTTCGCCCTTTGCTTGAATACTGTTCTGTTATCTGGTCCCCCCGATATTCCTATCTCGTGTCTTCTTTAGAAACTGTCCAAAGAAAGTTCACGCGTTTTCTTTTCCTTAAGTTTAATTTGCCGTATCAGCCCTATGAAAGTCGTTTATCCTTCCTATCTCTTCAATCCCTAATATCCCGACGAACTTATTTAGACCAATGTTTTTTGTACAAACTCTGCTACCATCAAGTCCCGTTAAATATTTTTTCTGAGCTGCGTTTCCGACAAACATCTCGTTCATCTAGGAAGAATTGTTATTTAGCTATCCCATATGCTAGAACTGATTTATATTTCTATTCACCAATCTTAAGAATCCTACGAAATCATAATAATCTCGAGCTTGGTCCTTTCCCCTCTTCTTACATAGCATTTATGAAAAAAATAAGAGACTTACTACCAGTTTAACTTTTAATTATCGATATTTTAGTATTCTTTTTCATTTAAATTTTGCTGTAAATGTTCTTTGCGTTCCATTTTGTTATTGGATTGTTTAGTCTGTAAGATGGAATAAATAAATAACTAGTAATTGATTGATGTATGCATACTCAAGGCGTCTGACTGCATACTCAAAGTGTCAGCTCGAGTATTAGCGTCCTGAGGCTTTGTGCCCGAGACCAGCAATTGGATTATTAATTAATTTATTCATAAATATAATAGCGTACTCAGGGCATCAGCCCTAGTATTAGCGTCGTACGGCAATTACGCCCGGGGCCTGCGATTATAGACCTAATTGATTGGTTCTTCTAATATAAAATCAAGGAATATAATTCATTCCGTTTCCTTTGAATAAAATAGATCGCAAAAATTTGCTGCTCCATCAATAATTGAAATTTATACATAGTCACATAAGCCCTCATTAACTTATTCTATGATGGATTAATTATCTAAAAATAAATAATTCTTGAAATATTGTATTAATTATAAACCAAATTTATGCGACACAGTCTCATTTGCGTTGATTCATCGTATTTGGATTAAAATACTGTGTTAACGTATTAATTCGTCGTGACCGAAAAGTCACAATTAAGCCAACGAGGCTGGTTATAAGGGGAACAAACAAAAGCAGCAAACCTCCTGCAAAGATGAATCCAGCAGAAGATGTTTTCCTAAATATGGAACGAGAGGACAAATAATAGATTCAAATAATGTAAATGTATAGCATAACTTTAGTCTGTGTGGTCTAGTGGTTAGAGCATGAACGCATAAACCGAAGGTCCCAGGCTCAAATCTCGTTGGGAGCAACGTGATTTAGTTCAGGGGATTTTTCGGACAGACTATGAGTGTTCACTTAGTGGTGATATGTACTGATTTAATCATATCATATCATAGCTGAGGAGGCACACGGGAGCATGGTACTGACTAAACCAACTTCCGAAAAAATCAATACGGTCATGAAAATGAGATACTCTAGCTATCTCTAAGCGAAGGCCCGAGAGGGGCTGTAGTGCTACAAAGAAGAAGAAGATAACATAAGTTTACTAATGAAATAAAACTAACTCAGTAAACAATCGTTGACATATATGTAGTAGCAGGTAAGTGGTATGCAGCGATATCTCTCTCACTCTCTCTCTCTCCGGGAGCGTTGATGTGTATATAGGATACACATCAATTGTTAATGTGCAAATAATTCTGCGAGATACTGTCGCAATTGTTTTCGCAACTATTAAGAGCATGATGATCAATAAACGAATGTACTCGAAAGCACAAGAACCCACCAAGCATGATCAATATTTGAAAGTGACGTCACTGCAGCCATTCAGAATTGCTCAAATATTCCAGGTAGTTCGCCAATTACGAGAAATGGATTGAATGACTAGAGACCCTATATAAAGCTAGATGAATGGGGAGATAGAGTACAACCGCGCGAGTACAACCGCGATAGTAAGAACTGCAATAAGTGTGGAGTGCGAATTAAAGGCGATAGTTAAGACAGTTGAATTAAAAAATTTATAGACAAGTGAAATGTAAAATTGATGAAATAGTTAAATTAATTATTGTGCATTTTTAGTAAATAAACTCTTCTTACTGAATTTAAAAGACAGTACGTTTTCACTTTCCCGTAACATTAAAATTATTGGCCGCGAATCAATACACGCGACAATATCAAGCTCCCTGTTCGTGTCAGTATACATAGGTGGTAAAGTAAAACTGGGATCATTGTGTACGTATCAGTCGGGGTCATTTTTTCGTTTAATCTAGGATAAACTATACGGAAACCACCATTTTCTCGGGTCCGTGGGAGCGGCAGTGTCCAAAAAATATTGGCCTCCAATAATACTCCTGTCGATCAGCATTCCCCCTGCGGGGCCAAAAGTATCATAATTTGCAAAAAAAAACTTCCAATTAAGAATTGAATATCAAACAAATTAAGCATTTTCAATTAGAACGGGTAAATGGATTAATTCAGCTTTGTCGACGGATGTATAGAATCATTAACCTTCATTGGCAATTAGATGGTAAATATAATTTGTAGTTGAATAACTGAAACATAACTCGGGCGATACTAGGTTGCATTTCAAGCAACCTAGTATCGAATATTCAATATTCAATAGAAGAAATGTGTATGTAGTAGACAAACTGTAGGACTCTTGTTTTTGAGCCAGTCTTGACGTCACGCTTAATCCTTCTGACTAGTTGCAGACTTCTTGTTATGGTTATAACAGATGTTGAATCATTGTGACAAAAATTTAATTCTGTAATCCTACAAGCTAGAAATCGCACTTCACTAAAAACCGCATAGCTAAAAACAAAACAAGACATCTGCACTATTGAAGTGTCGTTATCAGCTGGTCTGCATCAATTAACTGGAGCTGCGCAACTTAAACTATCGGCGTATTTTTGAACAGACCTGTTTCGGATTAGGTACAAAAAAATCTATTGCACACTCGAAATACATCTCAATGAAATGAGTCTGAAAGAGAATGGCAAGTAAATGCGGAGGAAGCACGAATACAAATTTTTCGTTATCTCGGTGTTTTTGCGCCATTTAAAAATTCTCCAAATCAATGTTTCTCTAATTTTCCAGAAAAACGCAAATAAATTTTTGGTATACCAAAAAAACACTGAAGAAGGAGGAACTCTTACCTCCGAAATATATATTCGTTTAAATTAAATTTATTTTTTTGGAAAATTGGAGAAACATTGATTTGGAGAACGAATTCATATTTTCTTACACGGCGGAGTTCTGTTGTTCTGTTCTCAGGAAAAAAGACATTCTGGAGTCATACTGCTTGATTGTAAATGAGCGGGAGCACCTGGGAGTAAGGCAAATCATCATTTTCCTATAGAAAACTGAGCTGATATCATAAATATAGGCACACCAAAGAAAGGGGTCACAATAAAGCAGGAAAATTTAAAGTGTATTACAATCTACAGGAAAACTATAAATCTTTTGAAAGGAATCTCAATGCCTAAAATTATTGCATATAAAAAAATAAAACATATTTTTAAAATTTAAGCATTAGTGTTATTCACTTACTATAGATATACGTATAAATATATAAAATGAATTGAATTCCAGATTGCAATACTAAATCAAAATGTAATGCTAGCAGCCAACTTTTTGGAACGTTGCCCATCTTGTATGGCAAATTTAGTAAGGCACATGTGTGAATTCACTTGCAGTAAAAATCAGCATTCGTTCATGCATGTTAGAGAAACCAGACAAAATACCAATAGTAAGTGAATTTACTCACAAATTATGAAAACTAAATATAGAAACTATTTCTAGACTTAACATATATAACGGAAATTGACTTGCATATTACTGAGAGATATTTAGAAGAAACATTTACCTCCTGCTCGCAGGTAACCTTTAAAAAGCAACGAATTTTCAACTTGTAACCAAGAAATTTTTCTTGTTTTAAAAGGTTTCGGTTCCTTCAACAGGTCGTTTGGCATTGGATATGATGTGTGGATCTTATGGCGCTTCACGATGCAGCCCCAACAAGTGGTTTCAATACATGGGTGACGCTAAAGACAATATTTTCGTTCCATTTCAAATTAACTACAAACCTCACTCAAACACGACATTAAATTACATTCCACTTGATCCAGTAACATATAAATGCAACATGCCACTAGATGTAAGTCGTTAGAGCTAACTAGTAATTTTATAAATTCTTTTGCTTGTTATAGATATAATATGAATGAATATTAGATTTGCGTGCAACGTTAGAACCCCTTTCTAAAAAATCCACTTTCTCCCTTCCTTCCCGCTGAGAAGAAGCCCTGTTACCTGAAGGCGGCTTAAAGAAAACTAAAACGAGGCTCCGCCCGATGTAGTGAGTCCAACGGTTCCAGGCTAGGCTCTCAGGTTAACAGGGGAGGTGTTTTATTGGTAGTCTTAATGCCTCATGCTTCTGGGAGTCCCACACGCTAATCGTAAATAGACTTTATTTTAGTACCAAAAAAAATGTAAACTGTAAACATAACATTTATAAATTTTATCACCAAAAATACTTCTTACTTATATAAAGTTCTTATATAGAGTGATTCATTATGAGGTTTGGTTTTTAATCCCAAATAAAAGGCATAAAGTTGAATTCTATACTGAACATTTTATTGTGAGTCGAAAGAACAATCTATGATATTTACTTAAAGATATCTCGTTTAAATGTTGACCGCGACTACGCCGTAAATGGTCTATCCTGAGGGTCCTATTTTGGACGTCGCGTTCGATTCGTCATGGTCTTCAGCCACACTCTCAGCTACAGCCGCTATATTCTCTTCACTACGTCTAAAAATCAAGCATAATCCAATAATGTATGCTGGGTTTAAAATTTGCGGATGGTATTGGCTATAGTGGTTTCGGTAGGTCGACGATGCTCACCAAAAGTTCCTCTAAGAGCACGAAAAATATTTCTCACGGAACGCTGATTTTCGTAATACAGCTGAACAATTTGGATACGTTGTTGCGGGGATGATTTGTCAAACAATACTGAATAAAAATTACATCACAGTTTGACAGGAGTCACGCGTGATCAATCAAAAAAAGCCTATTGAAAATCAAATCTCATAATGAATCACCCTTTATAAAGAGCGACAAGTTATGGCATAACAGTACCCAATGAATGAACAAATTATATTTCCAGGGGAAGACACAAGCTTGCTCATGTATAGATTGTGAGGCGTCCTGCCCAATACCTCCACCAGAACCTCCAAATCCCAAGCAGTTTAAATTCGGTAATTTTGATGCTTATTCAATTATCATGCTGATGGTATTTTTGGTTGGAAGTTCATTATTCTTAATGGGTGTTTGCCTATTCTCATCCGAAGAAGCAGAAGGTATGTATAAACAAGCGTTTAATACGAATATACAATAGCAATAAAATCTATGCATTTTTTAAATTATGCTTCCTGGAAAACATAGTACACAAATTGCCGTTGTCACAAAAAAATTACAATTAGATTCATAATATATATATATATATATATATATATATATATATATATATATATATATATATATATATATATATATATATGTTACTGGATATATATATGTTACTGGATATATATATGTTACTGGATATATATATATATATATATATATATATATATATATATATATATATATATATATATATATATATATATATATATATATATATATATATATATATATATCTATATATATATATATATATATACATATATATATATATATATATATATATATATATATATATATATATATATATATATATATACAACTTTATACATCATCTATGGCGCGACAGCCCAAGTCGGGCAGTGGTCTCCAGGATTAATTTCCTCTAATCATCACGGTTCTGCGTCCAGTTGATCACTCCCAGCAAGGATCTGCTGTCAACTTCTATTGTGTCTTCCCGCTGGACGTCTACGTTATGCCCTACTCTTCAATGTTCCTTTAGGTAGTCGGATTTCTTCTATTATTTCTTCGTGGCCCGCCCATTGCAATTTACGTATGGATCGGCCAATAATTCACAGAACTCATCGTTGTAACGCAGTCTCCACTCTGTTCCGGAGCACTTTGTAGATTTTCTGGAGCACTTTCCCTTCAAATACGTCCACTGCCTTTTCGGATTCGCTCGTCATCGTTCATTTGCATATAATAGCACAGGTTTAATGATTTTTAAATACGGAGCTTATTTTGCCTGTGCACAACTCTGGGGCTTAGAATGGGAAGTACGGAGTAATAAACCTTATTTGCAGCGTTTATGCGGCATCCAATCTCGTCCTTTTTTGCGCCTCTTCTATTCAGGTTGGCTCCAAGATAAGTAAAATTATCCACACTTTCCAGGTTATAGTCGCCTACGGTCAGGTTTTGTCGAACTGGAGTTTTCTTCCTTGTTCGAATCATGAATTCAGTTTTAATTTCATTAACTCTTGATCCAATTCGGTTTGCTTCAGATTCTAAACTCAGAAATGCTTCTTTGGCATTTGAGATAAACGTGTCATAATATTGACGGCATCAGCATACGCTTAGCAGTGTTCCGATAACACCCAAGTATCGACTCCAATTGACGTCATTAGCATTCGCTAACAATTGGGCGGCCTTGAACATTAGTGTACTAAAGTTTTCAACTGATATATATTCCTGATGACGTGTTCAACCACAATATTAAAGAGCATTGGGACAAGCCAATGTCTTGTTTCAAGTCTGATTTCATGATGAAGCTGTCCGTTAGTTCATCGTTTACCTTGACCTGGGACTGGTGATTAGCATTGGGATTTTTACCATGCGGACTAGTTTTGTTGGGACGCCAAAGTCAAGCATTAAATTTGTCCAGCGCATTTCTGTCGACAGCGCCGTATGCTTGCATGAAGGCTACAAAGAGTTGGTGCTCATCGATGTTATATTCCCAACACTTTTCGAACACCTGCTTTACTGACAATATTTGGCTTATTGTAGACCGTCCATTTCGAAAGCCTCCCTTATACTCTCCTATAATACTTTCATCGTTCAATTTTCTTTCTATGATTCTGGAGGGCAGTTTATAAGACGTACACAGTAAAGCGATGCCTCAATAATTTCCACACCTTAACTTGCCCCCCTTTTCGAGTAAAAGATATATGCTACTTTTTCGCCAGTCTTCTGGTAACGCCTCCTCTGACCATATTCTGCATATTACTCGATCCAGAAAATTACTTAGATGAGGACCCCCGCTCTGGAGCAGTTCTGCTGGCATTCCATCTGTAAATTAATTGCACTTTTTGAAATTAATCTTTCTCAACCTTTAAATCCATATTTGTGAAATAAATATTCTGTTTTATCTAAAATCAAATTCATGTGTAAATCATCGTAATCACGATATTTTCTATTCTTTCAAAAATATCACATTTCTAAACACGAATATGCAAAGAATTCCACGCTATTGACAATCATCATCAAGTCTCACAAGTCTTTCATGCATTTGTCGCATCATATTGCATCTGCTATCTCTTCACCTGAGCTAAGGGCATCATATTTTTGCATTGAACGACTTGTGAATCTAAATCGTAATGTGTTCCCACGATAGAACGTAAATTGTTATTTTTTACATATTATAAATATTATTAGTGAATGAAGAATCTCTCTCAGTTGTGAAAAATCATTCGTGGAGTTAACGTTATTCTAATTTACTATTCTCAAATCTTTAGTGCATTGGTCTTTGTACATTTCCTTACAGGTAATCTTGGTGATACGCCTAGATTAATTCCGTAGAGTTTTAATTAAAAACAAATAAGATGTTAGTGGCTATTAAAATGAAATAGTTTAAATCAGTCAAATGTAGTGAAAATTCAAACGAAACAGTTTGAATCAAACATTTGGTGATCCCGACGTGTTATAACGAAATATCGAAATGTGCAAACTTGATTGATGCAGTTTACTCGAATATTAAATACGATGTATAGACTTTTAACGTGATCAATGGTTAAACGCGTTCAAAAAGCGATAAAGTTCAAAGCGGCCAATTGATATTTCGTGTGGCATAATCAGTTTCAGGTTTTCTTTTTTCTTGTTAGACATAAAAGAAGCGCAACATGAGTTTGGAGGAACTGGCAAAGCAGCAAACTAAAACTGGTGCCGAAATCGAACGGTTGATCCGGAACTACAAGAAGGAGTCACCGTATAGGAAAACGTTGTTGTATCTGAATGACAAGGCGAAAGAAGTAGCACAACATTGAAAAAGATTCCAAGTAGTGGATCATGCGATCAATAGCAAATACGCTGAGCAGAAACAACACCCGTATTTTGTGAAGGAATACTACGCTAATATAGAAGAAAGATTCAATGGATTCATTCAGTATGTTGCACAACGACGTCTGCAGTTGGAAAAAGCGGAATTAAATCAATCAGATATGGCCGAAATTCGGTTGTATGCTTCGTCGTCGCAAATACATCCCTCCATACGCCAAATGAAGGTAGTAATAAAGGCTTTGCAAATAATGCTCCCTATAATTCCACAAATAACCGAGACCTACACATTTTGTCAAGTCAATCTGCGCAATATTGAGTAGCTATGGTTAAACGTGAAAACAATTCAACAAAAATTATGAGTAGGATTGGATGACCCGGTGACATCAGGCTTTGATGAGGAAGAAAACTGCGACTTCGAAGTAAGGATACGAGAAGCAACAATCCTACTTGAAGAGATGGTTAATGCGGCTTCCTCACCACAAAAGGTGACCAACATCGAACCGCAGATGAAACTTCCATTAATTTCGATCCCAACATTTAATGGCAATTATCTCAATTGGAGCGAATTCCATGATTTATTTGAGCAAATCGTCCACCGATGAAAATTGGGCAATGCACAAAAAATATGGTATTTGAAAACTAGCCTCAGTGGTGAAACCGAAAGGCTTATACAGCATCTCACATTCCCTGAATTATTTGAGCGCCTGAGATATACTAATAGAACGATACAACAATGCCAGACTATTAGTAACGGCTTTATTAAACAAACTACTAGCAATACCTTATACGTAAACAGAATCTGCATCATCAATAAAGGCAGGATCTGCGCCATCAATTAAGGCCACTAAAGAGTACTTATTTGCTCTAAAAATATCAATGTGCCAACTGAAAATTGGGATCCACTAATTCAAAAACTATATGCCGGAACGCATATGCTCTATGCGTAAAATTTAAAAGGCCCAAGAGACATCCAATCACAAGAGAATTTACTGAAATATATCGAAAACCAACGTGAAAAATAGCAAGAAACAAAAGCGGTCAAATGAAAAATAGCAAGAAAGAAAAGTGGTCAAATAAAAATTTAGAGTCAAAGGTTCTGGTTACATCTACGCAAGGGCCCGATTGCATTCTCTATAAGTGAAATCATCAGCTGTTTGCTTGTCGGGCGTTTCTGCAAATGAATCTTGACAAAAGACTGCGAATAATCAAACAATCCAAACGTTGTATGTATAAAATTGCCTAAGACCTGGTCATCACTCTAGTGAATGCAAATCTAGACATTGCTCTCAATGTTCTAAGAAGCACAATACATTGCTTCATTGGGAAACAAAAACCAATCAAGAACACCCCGCAAAAGCGAATAATCTACAGCCATCTAGTTTTGAAACATCTGCAAGGCTCGAAAAAAACGCACCAGCCTCCAGCCAGACAATAAAGACCGGCAAAATAACGTCTCTCAGCGCCCACGCTTCTTCCATGATCCTTTCCTATGCTTTACTCAACACAGCCATCATAAAATTTACAAATGGATCAGAAAATCTAATTGAATCCGGTTCGCAATTAAATTTCATCTCTGACAAGTTGTTGAAAAAACAGACGTTTTATGGTCAAATTGCCATTTAAATCAAATCCTGAAAAATTGGGCAAGTCCAGAGAGATGACACTCCAGCGTTTTCACTCACTTGAACGAAAATTATCGCGAGATCAAGCTGCTAAGGAGCTTTATGCGCAGCTCATGAAGGAATATCTTAACCTTGGTCACATGGAAGAAGTGTGTTTTACGATGATACGAGAACCGTGTTTTTTTTTTCTACCACACCATTTCTTTGTAAAACCAGAGATCACCACTACCAAACTTCCGCGAAACCCCCATCAAACATTTCTTTGAATGACATTTAGCACCTGACCCTATCATTCAGAATGACGTCTCGGCTCGTATTTACCGCCGATATAGAGAAAATGTATTTGATGAGTCTGATCGAAAATACCAGCTGATTTTTCGGCGAAATGCTAAAAGTTTACCACTCAAGTGCTACCAACTAAAAACTGTGACCTGCATCCTATTTTGCGACAAGAAGCCTTCATAAACTTGGCCGATGAAGTGGCATATCAATATCTACTGGCATCGCAAACCCTAAAATATGATTTTTAAGTTAATGACGTTATGTCAGACTCAGACAGCTTGACGGTAGCAATGCAAAAGCAAGCGGAATTGATAGCATCCTTAAAAACTGCCGGATTCAAACTCCACAGATGATCTGCAAACCGTCCACAATTGCGAAAAAATATTAACTCATCCCAACAAGCGATTAAATTAAATTTCGCACATTACTCGGGGAATAGTATAAAAACAGTGGGGATAACCTTATAGGCAATATATGAGTCCCCAAACTAGAATTACCAAGAGAACAGCTTCATCTGACATAGCCATCATATTTGACCCTTTGGGCAATTTAGGACCAGTTGTAATTACGGCCAAACTGTTTTTCCAGCGACTTGGAGAACTTAAACTCGACTGGAATGCAGCACTATCACAAAATTTAAACACCGCCTGGAGAAAATTTCGAGAAGGCTTAAGATCTTTGGTAGAAATCAAGTTCCCCGACACGTCTTCGCTCATCACCCACCTACAAGTATACAACAGCGCGTCTTTGCAGATGCCTCAGAACGTGCATATGGAGCAGCAGCCTATATAAGTTCAAAAAATGTTGTCATTGTCCGTCTATTCTCCTCAAAATCAAAGATTGGATCTATGCGCTGCTAAATTAGCCGCTCAATTCTTGGTACACATTCAACAGAACCACAAGTTACAAGAGAAACAACCATTTCTATAGATTGACTCGATGATCGTCCTTGATTGGATAAACCCCGAATCTTCTAACTACCATACGTTTGTGGCCAACAGAATATCAGCGATCTGTAGTGAAATAGGTAGATATAAAGGTCCGTGAAGGACTGCAGCGATGGTCTCCTGCCTCGGCGGAAGAGGATGGTAAGATCGGCCGAGATTGGCCTTGTCTGAGGACGTGTGAATGGGCAGATTAGCGTTGCGTTGTCGTGGGGCGGGTTATTTTCCCCAGCACACGGAACCACTACAAAAATATTTCGCATACACAAATTAAAAGGATCAAATGCCGATCGACAGGTGTCGAGGCCGAGGTAACCTGCTAAGGGTTGAAATTGCTTTTTCAAAGAACAAATTGAGCCTGGAGAAAACGGACGGACTTAAGAGACTTTGTCGTTACCGACGATACTTATGGCCCACAAATAAGAGTGGGGCATCCAGGTGGAAGCGGTGCCCCTCGCACCCTCCCAACCGGATCAAGATCCAAATGTAGACGTGGCCATATATTTCTCATTTGAGTGAAAAGCTCATACCAACATAATTTGCATGAATTTTTCCATCAAATGAGGTATATAAACGTGGCCAATTTATGTTATAGTATTATGCGAAGGAATCACATAATACTATACCATAAAAGGGCACGTGAGCGGAAGGCCACTCTAACCAGGCAAGAGCCCCTATAACACAATAAAAGGGGAGAGCTCGCCCGATGACTAACTCATTTCAGTGTAGGGGCCGGCCGTCGTTGTGGGTCCCATACCCGGTCAGGTGTTTCGAAAACACCGCGTTAATTTTACTTATCAAAGATTCTTTAAAAAATTTCAAATTATTCTTACAATGATTCAAAGGGAAATCAAACACGATATATTAAAGAAAAATAAATCGTTTCAAAAGAAAAATGATGCTAAGCTGACCTCTGTAAATCGTTTGTTTTTTTTACAAAAAAATTGACACTGAAGATGACTCGAAGTAGTCGAATCGCGTCTACTCACACAACAAAGCAAGGCCCGACGGCTTTTAAAGAAAAAAAAAATGTTGTTTACTTTTCTGCATTATAAATAATATACTTGTTTGTATTATATTGCATAATACGATTATATGCGTTTGTATATAAAGGTAATTAGAATATATCTCTTCAGAGCTCAATACAATGTGCAGGTCGTTCCCTTTTCATTTTGATTTTGAAAAGGGCACATATATCCTCTGCGATCTTTCACTTTAGTTTTCGACCACATTTCTGCCCAACATAATATGTAAGAAATTATTAATGTTACCTCTATCATTTGTGTAATGATTGAATTCACAATTATTCAGGATTTTTCTTCTTAAACATGCATTACCGAAAATTGAAGCAAACTCAAAACTTATTGCATGTATGCTATAAATAAGTTATTCCATCTATAAACAATGATATTTAGGCAAGTATCAAAAAAGGTACTTACCCAACATCCTCGCTGGGCGCCCGCTGACGATGTGGGTGATCCCGCAAACTTCGGTGGTACGTTACGCGTGCTTGAACAAAAATATTAATTTTTATCTACCTAATTAGATGATGAGTAGGCAGCATTACTCTGAATAAAAATTAATTGAATGCAAAAAGATAATGATTCTATTCTTGCAAACTTTCATGTAACGAGTCTCAAACAAAATAAGTAGAAATGCGTCAGCGTCAAATAAGTGAAAGTTGTTCGCTGATTGCTCGGGAAATTTATTTTCATGTAGCGTGATTTCCAGGGATCAAAATTTCATACTTCACACACATTTAAACCTGGCAGGTAGTTGCATACGTTCGCCGATTATTTTTTTTCCAAATTACAAATCTAAAGAACTGCGGTTTATTTATTCACTATTGTAAGCAAAAAAACACGTTCATCATCATTATGTTAAAAGGTAAAAATTAAATTTAATGTCTATTTTTTGCTTTGTTTCTTTTCCTTCTCTTGTCTTGCTTTGTAATCAATAAGGATTAGAGATTAAGTTATATATATATATATATATATATATATATATATATATATATATATATATATATATATATATATATAAACTAAACAGTAATAATTAGTCGATTCTTGCATATCATTCATTCATTCATATCATTGGATCATCTTAATATTTTTTTTTTGTTTTTTGAGTCTTTCATTTTGTTTTCGCTAAATGGATAGTTCATCTTAAACCTTGAATTACTCTTGTTTTTAATTTTCAAATGTAAATATGTAACTTTTTAAAATGTTCGAATGTGTAATTATTGAATCTTTTCAATTGAGCAAAAAAAAATACCTCATTGTTTTCCTTTATTTTAAAACTGCCTCCCGGTTAAAGTGTAGGTAGAATGTTGTTTTCAAATCTATCGAAGTCTAAAGCTGCATTTACTTGAACAATCACAAAGATAAATATATTCGTATTGGTTGCACGTTCTTCTTCTTCAACAGATTCATTTCGAGCCTGTTTCCATCTGATATTCATCACCTTCCTTTTTAACCACTTTACCATCACCTTCACTGTCTCCGTTTTTCCATAACACGTTGCTTGTGGTTTTTTTTTCTCATAAAATTGTCTACCGAACGAGATAGGGAAGAATATCCAAATTCGAACCGGACAGCTTCGACGCGTTCGTCGTGGCCGTTCATACCAGACTCTTCGATCCGTCCAAATCTCCCATAATTTTTCCGTGTGGCAACTGTAAATCGAATTCAGTTGCTCGCTCAGTCGAGTTAGATTGCATTCGACAATGCAATAAATGGATGGGATGCACTAAATCAGTGTTTACATGCCCGAAATTTTAATTTGCAGATTTGAATTTTTAAAATTAACAGAAGTAAAGAAAAATGAAAAAGATTTTAAATAATAATAAAGAATATAATTAAAAGGAAACGTTTAAATTTAATATAGAAGAAAATGATATAAAATTTGCATTTAATAACAATAATAAAAATATTTTATAATTTATAACTATGAATGAGAGTAATGGATTTTTTTCCAAATCTGCGATTAAAATTTCGGAGTTTGCTTGTGTGACTGCTCGGATACTACATATCCAACAAATATCAAGTCCTGAAAAATGTATACACAGCAAATCGACAGCAATTCCAGCAAAGTGTTTTATCCGAAAAATTGGTAGAAATAATCTTTGGATCTATGGACCCATGCGAGAATCTATGGGCAAGCCCCACACCAAGGTCTCAGAATCAACACTAGAAAAAAGAGAGAAACCACCAGCGGTATGTAGAGGAATAGCAAGCAATGATGCGATTAACTTTGTTGAAATCATACATCATCAGAACACTGTCCGTCGCCTCCACGCCGTAAGGCATCACGTTAAGGAACTACACAGTGCCCAAACGATCATAATTAAGTACATACAGCAGCACGAATTCATCGATGACATTAAAAATATTCTTAAATATAAAGAAGTAGCGAAATCCAGTGATAGCACCTTTCGCCGTTCATAGATAACAGAGGGGTACTACGGGTTGGTGGACGGCTCGAGGTATCAAATGTAAGCTACAACCTTACGCATCCTGCACTGTTAGCATATGCACATCCGTTTACCAAATTGATCATGAACGAGCTATATAGAGAAAACATGCACGCAGTCCCTCAAAAGTTATTATTGTAGCTATTGCAAGATATGTTAAACATTTCATTTGGTCGTCGCGCACGACCAAATGGTAGTAAATAGTCTCGGAGTCGCACATTGGGTTTAATGGTTCCCCAATAATGGCGCATTAAATGCCGATAACTGCAAATACACCTGCAGCTCCGCTACTAAATACTGATAACGGCATTGAAAGTAATAATCATGCCGCCGGAATGGAGGTTGGACGATGAGCTAACTCCCCGCCCCTGGAAAACTAATTGCTTCGAAACAGAGCCTCACAATGGATAAGATCTAGGGCAACGACCTCGCAAACGAAACAAGGACGATGGCATTGTCTCCTGGAATATCAGCTCATTGAACAAGCCTGGTGCTGTTAAGGACCTTTTACAACAGGCCAGTCAATAAAATTAAATATACTGGCAATCAAGGTAACGAACTGTACTGGAAGTGATATTCAAGATATGAGATCGCACACAATATTCAAAAGTGAGAATCCCCTTAGAGAGCGAGAGTTCGATGTGGCCTTTATTGTGGATAGGGAGTTCAAATCGACGTTACTGATCTTAAGGCAGTCAATGAACGGTTGTATGCGGTCCGTATAAAAGCGAAGTTCTTCAAAATTTGGCTGATAAACGTACACTTTCCAACCGAAGAAAAAGACGAACAAACGAAGGAAACATTCTAAAATCGCCTGGAAAGACTAGTCAACTTATTGCCCACAAACGACACAAAAATAATTCTGGATGATTTCAACGCTAAGATTGGCAATGACATATCTCATTGGGGAACGACTGGAGGATATAGCCTCCACAATGAAACAAATGACAGTGCCTAGTGCCCAATTGACTTTGCATGCAGTAGAAATCTAGTCATACGTTCGAATTGTTTCCCACATCGACGCATTCATAAAATGACCTGGGTATCACCGGAGGGCAACACATAAAATCAGATCGACCATGTTCTGATCCAACAACGTTAGCCATCGAGCAAACTTGACATTCGTACGTACCGAGGAGCCAATTCTAACTCAGATCATTACTTGATCAAATTAACCTGTCAATGTCGTATGTCAAAGGCATATTCGGCGAAGACCAGCCCGCTACAAAAACGACATCGGAAGGATCCAAACGGCCTCTGTGGTCAAAAATTTCACGGAGACCCTCAACAACCAGCTGGCTCTCATCTTATCAGACACATCGCTGCAAACAAGCAAAGAGCTTTGGATGAAAGCTGAAGCGGCTATTAAGACCGTGACATAACAGACAATCGCTACATCAAGCCCGGCGTAAGAGAAATAATTGTTTCGATGATGAGTGCCAGAATGCGTTAGACAAAAAGAATTAGGCGTACAAAGGATATTTAGGTAGGGAAACCCATGACGAAGAGAGAACACTATAAAAATCTCAGAAGGGTCGCGAATAAGATAATTAGGAATAGGAAAAGAAAAAACTATGAACACCGATTGAAAGCATCGATGTAAGTCTAGGGAGAAGCCCCTCTCGGGCCTTCGCTTCGTGCAAAGAGCGCCTCCAACAGTCTTGGTCCATTGACTTCATCTTCCAATTTCTATATTTGAGTAGCGATGAACTGTTTTTGTCGAACGAGTGAGACCAGCGTTTCCCTGGTTTCCCCACTGATCTCCACCCTTCAGTTCTCCCAACGAATACCTTTTTAGGTACCCGTTGTTTGTCCATACGATTCACGTGGCCAACCCATTCCAGCTTCCGCAGCGTTACAATCGTTGAGACCTCCGGCTTGTCGAAAATTTCATACAGCTCATAGTTGTTGTATGTAAGCTGAGTGTACTGCATAAAACGAATATGTTTTGCTGTACATTAGAAGAAGTAGCGTTAAATAAATCAATACATACAAAGTTCGACAAGCCTCTAATAGTAATACTAGACTTACGGAACAAGCGCGTATTTAAAAAACGCTGGAACCCAAAGAATACATTATTACTCAAAAGTAAAGTTGATTGATAAGTTAACTTTATCTTTCATCACTATTCTTGATCGCTGTGACCATTAAAGTTTTTGCTGTGAAATTCGAAATTTCCGATTTAACATAAGCTAACATGCAAATTAACGCGTTCATATAAGGGTTCACAAAAAAAAAACGTTATTTGCTTACTTTATACTTGGACTTTGAATAAAAATCTTTAACGTATATTGAAGCGTGAAACAAAATATACAGTTCAGGTTCCTTGTATTTCGTTGGAAATATTCACTCGTCCAGATGCAAACGAGTACCGTAAAAACATCACGATACGATTGCTAAATTTCGAAACAAAAACCTTGTAAATAGTCAAAGAATAGAACCCGTACGAATTACAAATGGTTTTCTGATATTATCAATTACTGTAGCAAATAATAATGAAAGCTTTAGATATTCAATTCATATAAAATTTTGTTCTATGCTTAGCCCTGAACCAATATTTGCAGTGGCAAGAAAGATGAGGTATAAATTTAACAACAACTTGAACGTCAGCCCAGCTGCGTTCAAAATCATATTTCGTATCATTCTTGCTTTTCATAACAGACAGAGAAATAATAGTTTACAGCAAGAGAATATCCGTTAAATGAAAACACATCTTTAAATGCTCTTGGACATTGAATGACAAGGTTTCGATTGATAGCTTGTTACTCGATGTCCTTCATCTAGAGCAGCTGCTTTTGAAATGTTTGTTTTATTTGTTGAATATAGACTAAAAAATTATGTGAGCAGTCGTACAAACCACACAAAAACAGCCGCAAACACAATTGCAATTGCTGAAACTATCGCCACTTCCAGTGATTGTTCCGGAATTGAATTTCCAACAACAAACACAAGAGCAGTAGCAATTAGAAGGAAATCGTATAGGGAGAGAAGAACGAGTTCTGTTGCTGACCGCCACAAGTGGGGAGTCGAGTTGCAACCGCGAACGCGCGTGGACGCGAGGAATTGAAGGAGAAAAGAAAGGACGGAAAGTCTTCATGCATGTTCACCGCGTGTATCTTGAAAAAATCGGCTCTTTTATGGGGATTGTTCGCAAGTTTTCACCTCGGGATTGCGTGAAAATGTTACGAAAGTGATTTGAATTGATCTGTAACATCGAGAGTGCTTGTTGTGTGAAGGCAAGAGTGAATTTTCATTAAGGGCTGTTTGTGTTATTCATGTGTCGGGTTGTGCAAGCTCAAATATTACAGATCGATGAAGAGGTGGCGAAACTCCTAGCCTTTTAAGCAAGACTCAGTGGTGAAGAGAATGCTGCTCCACAAAAATTTACACTTAAAACGCCCAAGGACACACGTGATAATAATCCGCAACAAATGGCATTGCGTCAAGATGTTTCGGTTAAGATCATAGCAGTGTTTAAGAAACATCGAGCCGAATCGATAGATACACCAGTGTTTGAATTGAAGGAAGTACTGACGGGGAAATATTGTGAAGATTCAAAATCTCAAAGACCAAGGTGGTGCTGATCTAGTAGAAAAACTATTAGGAGATGAACGTTTGAAAGCCGTGAAGGCTGCAGTGAAAGGCTTAGATGAAATGAAACTCCGTTTGAATTACTGCAAAGCGTTTGGCGTGGAAAAGAAAGTGGTACTTGATACAAGTCTTGTTCGTGGCTTAGACTATTATACTGGCGGATATATGAATGTGTGTCGCATCTTTAATGGCAAAAAATAACAGTGGTTGATTCGGATTGTGTTGATGCGCTCGGAACTTAATACAATTATTTTTGAGTTAACTTCTAACTGCAATACATAGTAGCGTACAATTTTCCGGAGGTTTTATGCATAATAGTAGAATGTTAATTGGAATAAACATTTTTTTGACCAGTGCAATTTGCTGAAAATTCTCTAAAGTAAACTATTTAACTCTTATTTAAATCTTCAAGTGATCGTAAAGAAATTCTCGCTTTAGATATAAATTTATGAATTTTTTTTGTTCGAATTTATTCAATGAACGTTTCAGTGGACTTCCCGCATTTGTCATCGAGCGCTCGAAGGACCATGTGGGGTAAGTACCCTTTTATTGCGTTAAATTTTTTCTTGTATTTATATTGCAAATGTTGCGTATTTATATAATTTAAATCTTATTGCGTTACATTTTTTCTTGTATTTATATTGCAAATGTTGCGTATTTATATAATTTAAATCTTATTGCGTTAAATTTTTTCTTGTATTTATATTGCAAATGTTGCGTATTTATATAATTTAAATCTTATTGCGTTAATATAATGGAGTGCTAAAGTTAACGCCAAATCGGTCTTTTCTTTCCTTCCCTTTGACCGGGTATAGGACCCGGTACGGTGGTAGGCTCCCCTCAGAAAATATGAGCCAGCCGCCGGGTACAGATTAATCCAATGTAATCTTTCTGTTTCAGGTGACGTCGTGGGTTGAGTGGCCCAAGCAGAGTGCCTCTTTATGGCATAGAGTTATGCAATCAAATTGTATAATTCTATGACATAAATTGGTCACCGGGGTACTCCCCTTCTGATGGGAAAGTTCATGCAATTCAAGTTGTATGAGTTTTCCACTCAGAAAAGGAATACCTGGCCACTTTAACAAGATATATATGGATTTATTCCGATTGGGTGGGTGCGAAGGGGCTCCACCATCACCCGTTTGCCCCTCTTTCATTTGTGGGCCATGAACTTCGTCGGGTAATGACGAGGTTACCCCAAGTCCGTCTTTCTTCTCAGGTTCCGCTTGTTCTCGTAACAAGTTATATTTCCCTCTGTGTAGTTTTCTACAATTTTTGCGACGTCGGTCGCCCCTTGATCAGCAGTCCAATTCGTGAATGCGAAATATCTTTGTAGTGGGTCCTCGTGCTGGGGAAATGAACCCGCCCCACGACACCGCAATGCTAGCCTGCCAGCGCATTCACGCGTTTCCAGACGAGGGCATTCTCGGCAGATATTGTCATCTTCTTCTGCCGAGGCAGCAGAACATCGCTGCAGTCCTTTACGGACATATGAAAATCCCTATTCACTACATAGTTGTATCGAATTCGTCATTGGTCTCCGTCTAGCTTCACTACGATTATTCGCCTCAGGACCCGTCGCTCAAAGGCGTTCAATATATTTACGGATGCTTGGATTAGGGTCCATGTTTCACACCCATAGCATAACACAGGTCTTATCGCCGATTTGGATACTTAGAGCTTTGTTTTCCTGTGTATGCAGCTTGTCTTCAAGATTGTCAAAACTGAATAAAATATTTTATTTGCGAGCTGCATTCTTCAACGTATTTCGTCTCTTTCATTTGCGGGCGCGACCAATTCATCGATTGGCTCCTCTTCTGGTGGAAGAAGAAGATTCCATTCTATCATCCAGCTGAAAAGATAGCGATCCCACGAACAAGACCAATAATTCTCCAAAAAGGGCTCGTCTTACACTAGACGCCGCAATTACCACCGTGCTATTATCATGCTTGATGTTACAGGTACCTAGTGTCAGCTTAAATATGATATCGCCTTTCAAAACAATTTCTGGAATATTCTTTGAAAACATAACCCCTACCAAAACAATCGCTAGCGAGTTTAATCTCATAGCGTACTATGTCATGGACCTATTCTGGAAGGTATTCGAACTTTTGCATAATTGTATTTCGATCCTCGTCAATATGTCAGCATTTATTTAGAATCGAAACACCTATGTCAATATCGTTAAGCAAATCCATCATGTTCTCAATGAGCTTAAATGAACCAATTGAAATCGCAGCCGCGGGTAACATAGCAAGCACCATGTTCGGTGTCCTTGATTCAAAGTATGCGGCAGACATGTCCTATAGAATCTATAGTGAAATGGGTAGATATATGTTATGTCCCTAAACGACTGCAGCGATGGTCTGCTGCCTCAGCGGAAGAGGATGTTGGGATCCGCTGCGATTGGCCTTGTCTGGGGATGCGTGAATGCGCTGGCAGGCTAGCGTTGCTTTGTCGTGGGGCGGGTTCTTTCTCCCAGCACAAGGACCCACTACAAAAGAATTTCGCATCCACGAATTTCTGGGGTCAAATAAGTGTCGACCGAAGTCGAAAAGGAGGTAATCAACTAAGGGTCGGAAATTGCTGACGCAAAGGACAAACTGGACCTGGGGAAGACAGACGGACTTGGGAGGACTTCGTCGTTACCGACGATTCTTATGGCCCACAAATAAGAGTGGGGCATCCAGATGGAGGTGGTGCCCACTCGCACCCTCCCAACCGGATCAAGATCCAAACGTAGACGTAGCCATATATTTCCCATTTGATTGGAAAACTCATACAAACATAATTTGCATGAATGTTTCCATCAAATGAGAAATATAGACGTGACCAATTTATGTTATAGAATTATGTGATGGAATCACATAACTATACCATAAAATGGCACGCAAACGGAAAGCCATTCTACCCGGCAAGAGCCCCTGTTAACAACAAAAAATGGAGGAGCGCACCCGATGGTTAGCCCATTTTAGCAGATGAGCCTGCCCTCTATGCGGGTCCTATGCCCGGTGAGGTCGATCGAAATGAAAAGACTGACGGATTACGTTTAATAATTCATTATTTTATTACATGGAAATTCAAGACAAATATCGATCGAATCGAATATGGTTATTAATTAAATGTACGGTTATTGTTTAAGAGGTATAAAAATATATGATAATTATAATAAAGTTAATAATTATTTTTTTTTATTCCTTGATGTTGTATTGTTTTTCCTCGATGCGTTTTTAATGTAGTTTTTATTTTATTAAATATTTTTTCAGTTTAAACAAATATATCCAAACATGGTTTATATAAGCAAGGAGTAATCGTAGAAAAATTTAACCGTTCGTGTCTTTTTTTGTAGTATTTCGAAAACTGAATAGAACATGTAGTTATAAGAAACAAATTCATTGTAAATATATATAGAAGCCAAAAAATATGTAAATGTGTGTTTTTTTTATACACCAATATTAGCCAAAAACTAAAAAAAAAAATGAGTATTCATCGACATCCTCCCGAGCCCTCGATGATGATGTAGGCGGTGCCAATAGCGATGAGTATAGTTGACCTAAGTGCAATGATATTTTTCGAAATTTATTTGCACCCGAGTAATGTCTTCTTCTAACTTAGGCTATAAACCATTATAAAAGAAATTGATTTGTTATTTCTTATAACTTGAATACAACATGCCGCACAACAAGGACGATATTTGAATATAAAATCACGCTCTCATGATTGGGAGGCGGACGACGGCTCTTGAAAATTGAATTTCGTGTTGAGTTCTGGGCCTCGAATGCGATTTGCAACGACTTGGGTTGGTTGGGTTTTAGCACAACCGCAGAGTTTTTCGCGACTCCTCACTCCTTTATCCGGCGTCGACTTTGCGATCGGATCACGTTCCACGGACTGTATGGTGGGTAGTCGCGGATTTGCGTATTAGACGACGATATTATCCCAATCACGAACAACACAATCGTGGGATGCCCGGCGCTGGCTTTTCACGTTTTTCGAGCAAAGGAAATGCGAACGGGCGGTCCGGTGTCGAGCTGGGACGGTTTTCGTTGGGTTAGAGACAACCTCGAGCTCGAATAACGCAAAACCAGGGTTTTCGATCTTGCACTTTGCGATCCTCCCGACGAAAATTCCCTCACTCTCGGGGTGATATTTATTTTTCAAGCGCCCGCACTCTGCTACGAAATCGTAGCCCAAATAATCGAATTGGAACACCAAACTAATTTTCACATACATTAACGAATGACCCGACAAAAGAAGTATAAAATCTGTGAAAATGATGGTTCACAACCCGTCCGCTGTGCTTGCGGTTTCCAGATCTCCCGTCGACTCCCGATCCGTCCAAAACTTCTCTTTCTTTTCTTCCGTGTCGCTACCGGTTAAAAAATCCCATCAGCTGCTCACTCAGACGTCCGTAATGTAATACACCGTTCGGTTGCATTAAATCAGTGTTCCCACATTTCAAATTTTGATTGGCAGATTTAAATTTTTCCCAAGAAAAATTGACTGAGATGAAAAAGATTCTAAATAGTAATAAAAGTTAAATCTCATGAAGAATATAATTAAAGGGCAACGTTTAAATTTAATATAAAGGAAAACTGATATAAAATTACATTTAATGATAATGAGAAATAAAATTATTTTACAAATTACGATTTTGAATGGAAATACTTAAATATTTTTCTAAATCTGCCATTAAAATTTTGAATAGGAGATAGGAAGGTTTTTGAGCAGGTTGCTTGTATGACTGCTCGATTACTACAAATCATTCCAGCAGAATGAATATCACATAACGGAACTACTACAAAATCAAACCTCAATTCTTGATGCAACAATTAATATAATGCAGAGAGACCAGGAAGCGATAAAAGGAGAGTTTGAAAGAGTGCAACAACATTTCAGCCACATGTCCCTCCAGATCACAAGTATCGAAACAAATTTACCTTACAGACACACAGCATGGCAAATTGAGTAATCTGCTAATATCGCTACGTCAATTAAAACCAGAGCTCAGGAACATTCGAGCAAACCTTCCTTCAACGTTAAAGTTACCAATAAATTTGGACGACATCTTAAAATTCTATAATTTAATATCATTGGAAGGCAGTGCCACCGTGAGGCATATGATAATATATCTTCAAGCTGTAACTGCCTATTTATATTCAGAAAAATTTGAGCTCTTCAAATTGATTCCAGTCCGGATCAGAATTAACGAATCGTCAACCGCTATTAGGCCATCTTCCCGTACCTAATAGTCAATTTGCATACGAAGCATTACTATCCGCTCCAAATCAGAACTAAGGACCTATATTTTGATTAAGGCTAAAAGATACATGTGTAAACAACGTCATCCTCTATACAAATTGGGAACACTAGTCAGTTCATGCAAAATGCGCCTATTGAGTGGTATAACACCAAACTCTAATAGTCAAATAACGACCATATTGGGTACAAATGCACAACCTAAACCAGGAAACGGACACAACAATCAACTTCATGTTGACAACAAAATTACTCAGCTTGTGCTTCAGAACAGCGAAATTTTGAGAATAAGCAACGACCACACCATAATGCAACCGCTTATCACGATTCAAGGTCAAAAGGTGTACCCTACAATCGAAAGAATGTCATTCATTCCATCATTGAATTTAACAGACATGGTAACATCACCGAATCTAACTTCACGAGCTAGAAAAACTCAGACACCACTACTTACTATGTTACATTAACTTGGCTGTTGTAAGCAGCATCATGATTTTCGTTTTCTGGAGATTCTTTCGGCCACGAAAAGAGAAATCACCATCAGCGTCAGACCTTGAGGCCAGCTCACCACTTCACGACAGCAACCCCGAGACCACAGACTCTAGAGATCGCCCAACGATAATATTTTCGATACAAATTTTAACGATTGTATGCAACTCATTCAACCCCGAGAGGATGTTTAAAATCTTAAATTTATTGCGTTTTATTTTATCTAAAATCAAATTCAGTTATAAATCATAATGAGAGCATTAGCTATTGTTTTGTGTCGAGACTCTTTTATCCCGGCATATTCACCATATATTCAATTATAATTCAATAAAGAGTTTTTACAAAGGCATTTCTGATAAAATCATGTTTCATATAATTTTAACATTCTGTATTCACAAAACTCGGATCATATACTAATTTATAATCATAATTTAACAGTCAATACTCATAAAAAATTCAAATTGAACACACTCGCTGTAGGGCACATAAATCTCAAATTGTCTTAAACAAAATCAACCCTTTTTCCGATCACGCTAAAGGCCTTCAATGTTGTTTAACGCTCAAGCGCAGACTACCAACACAAGACTAGCGCGCAAAATTATACAACTCTAACGCCAAACAAAATGCAACATAATTGCTGCAAATCATATCATATCCATTCATGCAAAAAGTGCACACGCACGCACGGACGATCCCACGATTTGAGCTGACCGTGCGTACATGTGCACTAATCGTATGCAGCCACAGCGCGATACGATCATAGCATCATTTGCAATGTACAATGTTCGCACAATGCAAATGATACCATGCAATGTATGCACATATGGACGTTGCAGACATGATGGGTGGCCATGAAGTCGATACGGGCAATGAAATGCTTGTATCGGTTTCATGGCATATTGCGACGCGATACTGACCTGCAGCAAACATTGTTGCAATAAAAAATGCAAAACAAATTTTGAATTCAACATCCATCCCCCTGTTGGACACTCAGTTCCAACTCCTCCAGTGTGTGTGGTGAGCTGTGATGTCGGGGAAGTGGTGTAGGTTTTCTGGGTCGTGGTTGGTACCGTCCATCTCTTGATCTGCACCAGAGGTAGATGATGAGCCCGGCAAGCGCAATGAGGCTCAGATATCTGACGGTATATTGGTGTATGTCGTGAGCATCAATAGGGTTGTCCCAGGACAAATCTTGGGCTTGTAGTTGACTTCACAGCGCGTCGATTTCCGTGGAATACGTCTTGAATTGTGGAGGATGGTTGCGGAATGGTATGTAGATTGGGTTGGTGTCTTCCATGTGGTAATGTGCTCTCGAGTGCTCCGTTTGTATCGTGCTCAAATGGAGACGATGACCCTGAATTGTCACTACATTAGATTTGAGGGTGCAATCTGGCGCCAGCTGCAGAACCCCAGACCCTTGCAGCGTCAGTTGTTATGTGGTGGTGTTCCGCAGGAAAAATAAAAAAAAAAATAATATGCATTATCAAGAAAAAGAGGATGAATGTAGTAATAGCAACTGAGGAGTTGCTTGCTCTCGCAGCAAAAAAAAAAAAAAAAAGGTATTCAGCAAAGGTTGCTGACTAAACAAAAACAGTTTCCCTGAACCACATAAAGTCACATGATGGTGACTGAAGAGGAGATCTTTTTGGGGCTAGCTCACCGCGTATGGGAGTGGGTTGAGAGACAGAAAGAATTTTTTTTTTTTTTTAAGAACTCCATAATGTCGAACACGCGCACACACACACACTAAAATATTCACCAGTGCGTCATGGATTCAGATAACTTCCTGAAATTAAATTGAATTGAATAAAAAAAATGAATTATCCAAAAAAAAACAAAGCGCAGTTATTATTCAATAGATTTAAAAATACAGCGCAATACATTTTCTTCTAAGTGTATTCTAAAATATTTACTTTAGTAGTTTGCAAATAAGAAACTTATATACTCGTTCTGAGTATTTCAAAATTGAGATAATTATCGAAACATCAACAAAAATATTTATTTTAAATTAGAATGATTGCTTTCGAAAAAAAAGCTTATTGCGATAAAACTGAGATCGGTACCCACTAAACACCTCCCCTGTCAATCTGAGAACCTAGCCTGGAACCGTTTGACACATTACTTCGGGCCAGGTCTCGTTTTGTTACGCCGTGGGGCGCCTTCAAGCTGGGGAGTCCCTTTCCTAGCGGGAGGGGAGGGGGGAAGAGGAATTGCCAGAAGAGCGATCCCCCAGCCCCAGTGCCTCCGGCTGCTGTGAGTCCCTTTTATATTTTAGGACTGCCCGAGCATAATGTGCCACCTGGTTCCATTTGTCAACCGATTCGAGCATCACCGCAACTATATTATCCGGGGTGAGCTCTCCCGTCTCCCTGTAGAGTTCCCTTCGCAGCCTGACCCATTTTGTACACGCAAAAAATGTGTGACAGGCATTGTCCTCCTCTCCTGGGCAAAACCGACAATCGGGAGACCGTGACTTACCGATCTTGTGCAGGTAAGACTGAAAACACCCGTGCCCGCTCAAAAGCTGGGTCAGATAGAAGTCAGTCTCACCATGCCTTCGATTTAGCCACGGTCTCAAATCCGGGATGAGGCGCGCAGTCCACCTTCCCTTCGTGCAATTCCTCCAAGACTGCTGCCAATCGTTGAGCGAGCGTTGTCTCTCCTCGCGGACAACGATCTCCCTCGCATCCTCGTTTCGGCGCAGGTAAATAGCGCGGCGCTCTCTAGCAAGGAGGGCGACAGGAATCACGCCTGCAATCACTCTCACCGCCGAGTCGGAGACTGTTGGATACGAAGATGCAATTCTCAGTGCTCCTCTTCTCTGTACCTGTGCCAATCGTTTTCGGTATACCTCCTTGCTAAGAGCGTCGCCCCATACCTCTGCTCCGTACAGTAGCACTGACCCTACCGCACTCATCAAGAGGCGTCTTCTTGATGGGCTGGGTCCCCCTACGTTGGCCATAAGTCGACTCAGGGCCGATATTCCCGAAGCAGCCTTCTCAGCCGTTGCCCTGATTTGCTCAGAGAAACTCATCTTCGAGTCGATCAGTAGCCCCAGGTACTTCACCGCTGGCTTCGATTCGATCTGTATATCTCCAATACTGATCATCCTTACTCTAGGGATTCTCTTTTTTGTCAAGATGACCACTTCGGTTTTCTCCAGTGCTAAACTTAGCCCGCGAGCAGTCATCCAGTCCCTCACTCGGCGCATTAGCATACCTAGCCTAAGTTGCGCTTGTTCAACGGTGCGTCCGGCGACCAGAGCCGCAACATCATCCGCATAGCCGACCAAGCGCGACTCATCTGTCATCTCAAGTCTCAGTAGCCCGTCGTAAGACACGTTCCACAGGTCCGGACCAAGGATAGATCCCTGGGCAACACCCGATGTAATTTCCATCCTTCGTTGGCCCTGTGTCGTGTCGTAGAGCAGGCTTCGGTCCTTTATGTAGTTCCTCAAAAGCCGCATTAGATATTCTGGAACTTGAAAAGAGTTTTCCAGCGTATCCAGAATATCCACCCATCTAGCGGAGTTGAAGGCATTAATGACGTCGAGTGTCACCAACAGGACGATCCGTCGCTTGGTGCGACTATATGCCTCTGCCTTTTGGACCGCGTTCACCACCTCTGCAATCGCATCAATGGTAGAACGTCCTGCTCTAAAGCCGTACTGCCGAGGAGATAGGTCCCCAGCAGCACGAATCGCGTCAGTGAGTCTTCCCTTGATGAGTTTCTCTAGCACTTTCCCAGCCGTGTCTAGCATGCATAACGGGCGGTATGCAGACGGCGATTCGGGATTTCCCTTCCCCTTGCATAAGTAAAACAAAACAAGCGCAAACTAAACTCTAACTTAACCACAAAAACAATATAAAGTGATAAACTTACAACTAGCCTTCTTAATTTACGACATGCAAAAATCTTAAATTTACAAACTACAAATATAAATACATTTTAAAAGCTTACTGATCCCAAATTATTTTTTTTTTTGAAATGCTAATTGCATAAGGTGCATCGCTTCAGCTTCAGTTCAGCGTCGGGGTATTTAAAGGTTTGAAAATAGAGGGGCCATTAATTGTGCCAACGTAACACGTGGGGACGTCCCATACCCTGGAGAAGGGTCTCATTTCCCAAAGCCGGGCAATACCAACTACTAACCAATAAGCCAAGGTCAAACTGTAATACACTATATACAAGCGATAACCTAACGCTAAGATGCGGCTATACGATAATGCTATTCTAAAGGATACGCTAACACTAAAAGATACGATAATACTGAGCGATACGATATGGCTAAACGATACGATAATGTTATACGATATGATAATGCGATACGATACGATAGTATAATCCCTTAACTTAATTCTAAAAGGTTATAACTATGCCGTCAACAACAAAAAAAATAATTGCGCCGAATCGAGCCGTACTGGTAGGCTTCGAAAAAAAACTATATCGGGGCATTGATTTGGTCAGCGAACATCCGCGCTGCCTTCCTCGTACCACACCATATCTCCACCTCCAGCCCTCGATCTCGGCAAAGAAAACTTACAAACGAACTACTATTTACACCTATCACTAACTGTACAGAACCTATAACCTAATGCTAAAACTAACTCTATATGTCCTATTTACACTATTAACAACAATAAAAAGAATGTGAGAGTGGGGAGAAAGGAAAATACAGAGTATGAAGACAGGGCGAAAAAGGAAACAGAAACATGCTTGATCCACAATACAGCCGACTATTTGGTAATATTTACAGCCGGATATCCTGACCGTGATAGGTCCCCAAAGGCTTTCCATCAAGTGACTCGAGATCATAGGCCACCTGACCCACCCGTCTAACCACTCTGGCAGGTACAAATATGGGTGCGAATTTATCAGCTGCACTACTAAGGACATGATTCCGGACGTAAACCAATTGTCCTGGAGTAAAGGTACGGACTCTTGCTCGTAAATTGTATCGCTGCTGGCCTTTAGCATAGGCTGCAGCTAGCTTTTCCTGGACACGCTCGCGAATACGTCGCAAGCGCTCGTGCGGGGTGCTGAGCGCAACCTCGCCATCTTCAAACGCGGAAAGGCGTCGGAGGAGCTCATAATCCGAGCCGTGGCTCATGGACTGAAATCCGAACATTAAATAGTGTGGGGAACAACCCGTGGACTCGTGAACAGTACTTCGAAACGCTGCGCCCGCCCCGCACAGGTATTTATCCCACGTGCAGTGGTCTTCACCTATGTAAGCGCGGATGGCGGCTAGGATCGATTGGTTCACACGTTCGGAGGCATTCGATTGGGGTGAATATTTGGGGGTTAAGATATGAGAGACACCATGTTCTTGCAGAAACTGAGTGAACTGTTTCGAAGTGAACTGTGCACCGTTATCAGAGTGTATTAGTTCTGGTACTCCGAAAGCACAAAAGAGATCTAGCAAATATTTAAGGACTGCTTCAGTGGTTGCTTTTGCTAGGGGCTTGAGCCACACAAATTTCGTGTAGTGGTCGAGCACTACAAATAAGTAAGTATTTTCACTTTTGGAGAGTGGATAAGGTCCTAGAAAATCGATAAATAAGCGCTGTACAGGTCGTTCAGACAAGCGCGCATGGCCCATGGGAGGTTTTAAAACCTGATTACAGGGTTTAACCTGTTTGCATGTACTGCAACGTGAAATGTAAGAAGCGACGTCCTTACGAAGAGTTGGCCAGTAATAATATCGTTGCAGTAGTTCGGTGGTTTTACGTACACCACAATGAGACGATGCCGGCCTATCGTGAGCTTCGGAAATCAGCCCAGCTTGCTGGCTCACGGGAACCCATAACTTGGTACGAGGAATGTCCAAATCGGTATCGGATATTCGTCCTACATTAATGTAGATCCGGCCATCTCGGACCCATACATTTGGAAACCGTTCAGGTTCTTTAGCGATGATTAACATCTGCTCTACATAGTCGGGGTGGCTGAAGGCTGAGCCCGGTAATATAGACTCGAGGCGTAGGTGTTCGGGAAGAACGGGAAGGTAAACACTTGAAAGCTCATTAATGCTCTCATAAGCACGGGAAAGGGCATCGGGGACGATGTTAGCTGAGCCCTTGACATGTTCGATATTGAAGTTGAAACCTTGCAACTTCAGACTCCAGCGAGCTAATCTACCGGAAAGGTCTTGTTGGCTCATAAGCCACTTCAGACTAGCGTGATCCATGATGATGGTAAAGGCCAGACCTTCAATATAAGCACGGAATTTCTTCACGCTCTGTACGGCGGCGAGACACTACAACTCCGTGATAATATAATTTCGCTGCGCCGACGTTAGTTTGGCTGACATGAAGGCAATAGGATGCTCTTCCTCCTTTTCGTTCTTTTGAAAGAGAACGCTACCAATGCCAGTGGTGCTAGCATCACACTGGATGAAGAAGGGTTTAGTGAAATCAGGGTTGACTAATACAGGGGCTGTAATAAGGGCTTGTTTTAAATGGTCGAAAGCGTTCTGAGCAGCGTCAGTCCATCGGAAGGACGATTTGCCTTTCAGCAAATCAGTCAAGGGAGCGGTAATTGCGGCAAAACGATGAATAAATCGGCGGTACCATCCAGCCATTCCCATGAAACGACGAATGTCCTTTGCAGATCTGGGAATCGGGAAATCCATGATGCTGGAGACTTTGGAAGGATCAGTCTTTAGGATACCATCACTAACGATGTATCCCAGGTACCTAATCTCACGCTGGATAAACTTGCTCTTCTCCACGTTTATCGTGAGCCCAGCTGACTTCAGTAGCTTAGCTACTGTAGACAAAAGTTGCAAATGTTCTTCGAATGAAGAGCTGGTTACGAGCAAATCGTCCAGGTAGACGAAGATTTTGTCTTGAAGCTCATGCGGGATGACTTTGTGCATTAGACGACACATAGTCTGGGGTGCGTTGCACAACCCGAAAGGCATGACCTTAAATTTATACAAAGGACGACCCGGCACCATGAAGGATGTCTTCTCTTGAGATTCGGGATCGAGGGGTATCTGCCAAAAGGCGTCCTTTAAATCAAGACTGGTAATAAACTTGGTGGATCTTAGGCGTGAGAGCAGCCCGTCTATCAAGGGCAACGGACATGCGTCCTTGACGGTTACTTCGTTCACGCGCCTGGCATCAAGGCATAACCGGACTTTCCCAGGTTTACGAACTAATGTTACAGGGGAACTCCAAGAACTGTGACTCTCGCCGATCACACCAAGGGCGACCATACGGTCCAGTTCCTTGTACAGCAGATCCTGTACGACAGGGGAAACAGCATAATGCCGTTTGTAATGATTTTCACCTTCTTAGGTCCGAACGCGGAACCGACCTCTCATCGGTTCTAGACGTTAAGTCTGAGTAGTGCCAACGGATGGTACCAACCGGTCAATCAATCCGTGCACCGTAACCCATTCACGCGGTGGCTGCTTGTCGGCCAGCTAGTTCGGAGAGGATTTCGGTCGCGGGTCTCCGAATGGGTTACGCTCAATTACAATATTCAGCCACCTGTACACGCCCGTTTTCAAAACGCGTTACAAAAACAAAACCATACGGAGGGGAAACCTATTCTACGTTACTCCGTATTTCTTCATTATCCAGTCAAAAGTACAAAAGCTAATTTTTATTTCGCGTTCCCGAATTTCCGACGCGGTACCGAAAAGTATGCTACGCTAACTCAACCCGACGAAAACTACGTTAAAGAAAACTCAAAGTCAACTAAGGTACCGCGTACCGCGCGCGACGCTAAACCGACCTCAGCGGATTTTTTCCAAACCCTACCCTCGCGACGGCATACCTACCCTGCACTTCCCCTCCCGCTGAAAAAGAAGAACCACTGAAAAGGAAAGTCCGTTTTTCTTTGTTAGCAATTCATTTTGATTTAATTTCAAAGCCTTTAATTAAAGTATTATAAACTAAATAGTCTCAAACATATCTTTTTTTGAAATTAATAAACTAAAAGCGAATTATGAGCGCAAATGACATCCAAAAAAAAAAAAACACGAATAAAACATGTTTATTGTAAATCAACACCTGAAGAAAATTTCAAATTTTTTTTTTTTTTTTATACTGTTTTGAAGGCGCAATTAATTCAACATTTCCGATTACGTACCTGCATTTTAATTGATTAACAAATTCATAACAAATTGAAAAGATGTGTCATTGCGCTGATATTTCTAACACATTATTTTAAATGTCATAAATGAATGTAATTTAAAACGAAACTAAGTCCCTATCTTTTGCGGCTATGTTTCTTAAAAAAAACAAATTTAAATATATATGTTTAATTGCATCTTACATCCAATTTTATTTATATTTTAACATTATGTTGCGAAGTACAAAATAGTCTCTAAAACAATACGAGTCAGAATCCTGCTAATGAAAAAAAACTATCTCAACCTTTCTAACGTTTGCAATATTTTCAATCTTCTCTTAGTATTCTTAATTAAGAATTTTCAGTTTCAATTATTCACGTCGCGTCGTATCGTTCATTTTATCCAAAAATAATGTTTACAACTCGCGTTTTAAGAAGATAACAAATCATTTTGAGTGATTTTTTTTTTTTTCAAATCATTTTATTCGCACAGCATACGAATATGTCCGTGGGAACTCTCGCAATCACTAAATTTATTAAGTTCTTAATAGGATCTGAATCGTAGAGTTCTCATAAGCGCGAATCATGCCTCATTTGACTTAATATTTTTAAAATCAAGTTGAAAGACAACGTATTTAAAAAAACTATTGAATAATTACAAAAAAAACAGCTCATAATCGGCTTGACATCTCCAAGAATTTGGTGGCCACCCGATTATGTTTCTTTGTTATAATAATTATTTTTCATGCGTTCAACTTTAATTAATAAATAACATAAATATTAAAAGGAGATATAATATATATATAATAAAAATATGACTGAAGGTCAAATCCTTCGCTAATTACCACGAGATGAAAAAGAAGGAAGCGGGGGAAGGAATATTTGAAACTTTGGGAAAAAGGGCGGGGAAAGGAAGTTCTCACCCAACTTCAGCTTTAATTTTACTTCTGTCAAATATTTAAATGGATTTCCATTACATTCCATTCCTCTACTTTCGTTCAGTTTGGTACAATGATTTATTTATTTCGTTTGTCCTGAAATTTTTTTTTTTTTTTATATTGGGCCGTCATTTCAGTAAGACATGATAGCCTATGCCCTTTCCTAATTTAAGTAACGTAAATAAATATAATTAAATAAAATAATATACAAAAGAGAATATCACTCTAGCGTTATTTCTGTTATTTAAATTATTGTTGCATTATCACTATTAGTACTATAATTTTATTTTCTTCTGCTGCTTTTGTTTAACTGAAGTTCATTCTTTTCCAATAACCAAACATAATTGTTTTTCTACTGAACGATTAACAATACGTATATAATATATTATACCCCTCACATCAAAGTAACACATGTTTTAATTCCGAGAATCAGCTAGTTATATTAGTGTTCGTAACTGGTGGATACTTCAGTTAGTAGAGTTTTCTTATATTTCCATTTGTATTAATAAATGCCGTGCCTTGAGTAAAATCCCCTATTTAAAACAATGTTCCCAAAAGCTTTTTCAAAAACCACGTGGAAAAAGAACTGTTTTGTCAGTCTTGTCTTCTAGCAATTTACGTGCTTTGCTTTTCGATAGTTCTACAGTTCGTTTCCTTCACCACATCTTTATAAAGATTGGTATTCTTATTATAATTGCAAACCGCTCATTGTTCAGATATTTTGTAGTATCTATCGGTCTGAGTTTGAATAGCCTTCCGGTCTGTGATACGTATAAAAATCCCTCCAAGTATGAAATGCAGTCTGTCAAATTTACGTTGCAAACATTTATTTGTGGACTTATTGAGTACAAGTTTCCCTATTTGAGGCCGAAAAGTTTTTATTAAGCCAATCAGGCAACATTGATTTGATATACTTTACTCTGAATTATCTTACTAGTGTTTAAAATGCTTTTGGTTTAAATCGTATTTAATATAAATACATTTTTGTAAGTAGTCATGCATCTTTGATGAATATCAGAAGAACTTACCGAGACAAAGGAAATTGTGCATTAAGTTATATATTTTGCAAGTACACTTTGTCGGACAAACTGCCAATGTCACTCGAAGGATGCACACGAATAGGAAAATCCGCCAACATTTTGTACTCATATTGAATTGATAACTATTCGTTCCGTGTCCGCAATCAGGTTCTATGTTCCCTTACATCGGAAAATGTTCGACATTTTCAGATTACGATGGCATTTTCATAATATTTAACACAGGTTCTTTAACGTAATGATAAGTAGACTAATGGAGCACTTTCTTCACTATTACCTATTAGAACCTAATTTATTTTAAGTAGAAAATTTACGGGAACACAACCGAGACACCACAATGCCCGCACTTTTTAGGTTATCTCCGAATGACACTTCCAACCCGTTTCCACGTTTCTATCAATTCGACGTTTTGATGGCAACTGTCGGAGGCATTGCCAGATAGATATGCTTCGAAATGTATCGGTGTTTAATTAATATTATTTTTCAAATATTTATATACACAGATATAAATATTTGAAAAAAAAATTTTTCTGCGCAATGATATCCGCACGAAAGATGAAGTCCGCTTGCACTTCGAAGACACATATCTGGCCGGATGCCAGGGTTCGGGATCGGAATCACTTCGATTCCCGGGCGTAGGCGTCACATTACACATTCCCCCCCCCCCCCCAAAATCGAAGTAACTCCGATCCCGCCTCCTATGTAAAAGGTCTTGGTTAGGGCCGGGGCGGGTCGAATGTCGATTTCGAGGAATAGGCTACAACAATTTCAGTGCAGACTCGCTAGTGGCTATACAGTAGGGAGTCAGGTGTTACTCGGAGGTCTTCGTCCAGGCAGAGATTTAGGTAAGCCATAGTTTTTTCTTTCGCATGAAATAGTTGCACTTCATCGTCGAAGGTCTTTTGCATGGTAAATTCCCAGGGTTTTACCAGCCATGTCCGCGATGAGGTATCGTGTGGGGCTTATTACTTGTAGGACTCGACACTTCACGAATTTCTTGTCTAATTTGGCATTGTAATGTCGGGTGGCATCGCTCTGCCGGAAGTTTCGACGATATATTTCGTCGCCTGCCTTAAAGCCAGAAGGATGGGATCGCAAGTTGTACCGCTCCTCCCCCATCCGTCTACTTTCTTCAATCTTCTCCCGCAGATGAGCTCGCAGAAGTTGGAGCTTTTCGTGCGGTTCCAGAACCACGATTGGGTCCTCTAGCGATTTCAGTTGCCGCAATAGCCGGTAAGCGCTTCCATGACGGATCATGTACTGGCCGAACAATGCGAAATACGGCGAAATGCCGGTAGTGGCGTGGTACGACGAGCGCAGAGCACTAGTGATGGCAGACAACTTGCGATCCCAGTCCTTCTGATTCGGGTGGACATAGGCGCGAATGGCCGCTATGAGCGTACGGTTCAGTCGTTCGGATGCGTTGGCTTGTGGTGAATAGACGGCGGTTCGTTGGTGAATGATGCCGTATTTGGACATTAGGTCTCGGAACTTGCATGAGGTGAACTGGACCCCGTTGTCGGAGACAAGTTTCTCTGGAACTCCAAACATGTGAAAGACTCGGTTCTCCAAGAAGCTGAGTATAGGTCCAGTGTGCATTTTACGTAGTGGTTCTATGATAGGGAACTTAGAGAGCTGGTCCAGGACCACGACAGCTCCCGTGTGACCAGAAGCAGATCGAGGGTAAGGACCGATAAGATCAATGTTCAAGCGCTGGAACACGCGTTCGGGGACCTCAACCTTACCCATGGGAGGCCGAAGAATGGTGTTGGGCGCCTTAGTGCACTTGCATAGCTCACAGGAGGCTACGTACGCTTTTATCTGTTGTGCCATCTTAGGCCAAAAGAAACAGGTTTTCAACCGCCTAAGTGTACGACCGTATCCGCCGTGCGCACTTGAAGGGTGGTCATGAGCCCGTCTGATGAGATCAGTGGTTAATTCTTCGGGCACCCACAACTTCCACTGTTCTTCTTCTTGTATGGGGTCTCCGGATGCGTGTCCCATCCGCTTATAAATAAATCCATCCGCCAACCGCAGTTCAGGAAGCTGGGACAGTTGATTCTGGATAGTGTGAATCAGTTGGGTGTAGCTGGCTGACTTGAAGGCAGGATGGTCCAGATCGATCAATTGGGGACTGTCGTCCTCCTGAACCAACTCGGCTCCTTCAGGAGCGAACATTCTGGATAAGGTGTCTGGGACTACATGCTGGCTTCCTTTTCGGTGGCGAATTGTGAAGTCAAATGCCTGTAGTTTCAGTGCCCACCTGGCCAATCTGCCGTTGAGATCAGTCTGGCTCATTAGCCATTTCAGAGAAGCGTGGTCCGTAACGATTTCAAAGGTGTGTCCCTCCACATAGGCTCGGAAGCGTTTCACTGCTAACACTGCAGCTAGACATTCCTGCTCAGAAACCGTGTAATTTCGCTGGGCTGGGTTCAACTTGTGAGACATGAAGGCTATAGGTCTCTCCTCGCCGTCTTGTGCAACCTGGACTAAGACTGCTCCCACCCCATGTTGACTCGCGTCACAATGGATTGAGAACGGTTTGTCAAAGTCCGGGCTGTGCAGTACGGGGGCTGTAGTCAGACTCTTCTTTAGCTCTTCAAAGGCTCGCAAGCTGGGCTCTTCCCAGACGAATTTACGTCCCTTACGCAGCATGTCGGTCAAAGGAGTGGTAATGGTGGCATAGTCACGTACAAAACGCTGGTACCATCCGCATAAGCCTAAGAATCGGCGTAATTGCTTGGTGGTCTTGGGTAATGGAAAAACGTCAATCGCTTGAGTCTTGTCCGGATCGGTCTTGATATGGCCATGCCCAATGATGTGACCTAAATACTTCACCTCCGTCATCACGAACTGACTCTTCTGTATGTTGATGGTTAACCTTGCCCTCCGTATGTGCAGAGCCACCTCCTGAAGCAGGTCGATGTGTTCGTTAAAGGTCTCGGTTATAAGCAGCAGATCATCCAAGTAAACGAAAACTTGGTGCCGCAAATGAGGTGGTATCACCTTATCCATAAGGCGCGTCATTGTTTGGGGGGCATTACACAATCCGAATGGCATGGTCACGAATTGATACAGGGGCCGACCTGGGACTGTGAAGGCTGTTTTCTCCTTTGAACCAGGGTCTAAAGGAATTTTCCAGAAGGCGTCCTTGAGGTCTAAGCTCGTGATGAAGTGGGCTTTAGGCAACCGACTCAAAATGCCTTCAATCAACGGTAGAGGGTATGCGTCCTTGACAGTGACGGCGTTCAAGCGTCTGGCATCTAAGCATAGCCGGACCTTGTTCGGCTTGACAACTAAGGTGACTGGGGAAGCCCACGCGCTCTGTGATTCTTCGATTACGCCTAATGCGCCGGAGATATGGCAAAATGTCTCTGTTTTATGGGTTTAGCATCCCCCACATCTATAGTGTGGAACACCAGTGCAGTCCGCCCGAGACCTTCCTTCTCATGCGATGGAAAAGCTGATATAGCCGAGTCAAGTCGCAGTTGCTGATTTACATCCAGTGTATGTCGTAATAAGTGAGTGGTTTGAGATTGGTCAGGAACTGTGGTGACGGACTCCAGGGTCGTACCGGAAAACAGTGCCGGGGCCAAGTTAAATTTTCGAACGAAATCCACTCCTAGATAAAGATTCTGGGTTAATTGAGGTATGATGTAAAATTCCAGAGGTTTAGTTACTCCTTTAAAGGTGACATCCGTCGTAATTTTTCCCACTACAGAGTGATGAGTTCCGTCCGCCGTGCTTAACCAGGAGGTAGAATGGTGAATTTGATCCGCGTGCATTGCCAGTACCTCCCCTGCAAAATCGGCTGATATGCAATTCACGCTGGCTCCCGTATCGACTAAGCCTGACACTCGTTTTTGCAGGAGGTGTACTGTCGCATATGGCCGAACGTCATCCCTCAATAATTCGTCTAAGTATATGTCCTTCAGCACCTTCCTCGACTGCCTGACTTTTCTCCAGAAGCTCCGCATCCGACGCGTGGCTCGCTTTCTTCGCGGTGGGACAGTTGTAGCCAACTCCTCATGGAAGATGCGCTGTCGAGTAGCCAAATAATTCCGCAGCCTGACGTGGAAAGGTTTGACATGCCAAGGAACTTTCGCCTCGCTATCATTTCCCTGCGCGTTGGCCTCGGCGAAGGATGGCGTCGGTTGTCGAACTTCGGGAGAACTGTGTGTAACGGTGCGAGTCAGCAGAATTGGAGTCATGGCGGGAGCTTGGTCATAGCTAGTGATGGGGTCAGGGTTGGTTCGTCCGGGGTTTAGGAGTGCCGGCGGGTGGTCGCGGCACTCGGTGGCAAGTTTTTTCGCAGTTTGCAATTTGCGCAGTCAGGTGCGTATGTGTCGGCCTTCCCGCATCGGTAACAGAAAAGCGTCGGCTCCGCTGGACATGCATAGAACCGATGCCCCGTTTGTCGGCAGTTCCAACAGACCGTCGGGCTGGTAATTGCTTCAAGGGAGGGTCGATCAATCAATGCTGGGTCCTCAAGCTCCTGAGGTGCTCCGCTCCTCGGTACTGGTACTGGGTCAGCAAGCAGGTGGTCCGCTGCCACCAACTCCGCGGTGTGATGATTTCGGGGATTTGGTCCCGTTATGCGAGGTTGTGGACGGAAGGTACCTCGCCGCTCATCCAATTGTTCTTGCCTACGGGCATGGAGGCGCAATCCCTGTATGGTGTTGATGGGAAAATGCAGAAGGCTGTTCTGAAGATCCCAGCGCATATTCTCTCTGATAATTTCTACCAGTTCGTCCTCGGGCATGGTTGTTCGCAAGCGAGTGCTCAATCTCACTAAACTTGTGTAGTACTGGTCGAACGGTTCGTGAGCGCCTTGTTTCCGTTTCTTTATCTGTTCCCTTAGTTCTCTCTCAGTGAAGCCATCCTCAAATCGATTGCGGAAGGCTGCACTGAAAGAGTTCCAAGTGGGACGTGGCGTCGATTCCCTAAAGCTCCAGTACCAGTCGGCAGCGTCACCGCTGAACAAAAGATGTGCATGCCGGAGGAAGGCCGAGGAATCACCTCCCAGGGTGCTGGATACTAACGCCTGAATCCGGAAGAGGAACCGGTCCGCCGATATCATATCGTTGAAACCCGCGAAGTTCAGGCGCCAACTCTCCATGATACGAGGCGTCGGGTCTCGAAAAGGTGTCAATGCGTTCCCGGGGGGGATCGCATCCTCGATTGACCTGTTGTACGGAACTGCCTCGGGGACTGGAGGTACCAACGGAGGTGCGGTGCTGTGTCGTGGTCTATATTCGGGAGCTCTGGGATCCATTCCCGAGTTCCTTGGAGGTAGGGCCCATTGATCGGATGGTTGAGCGTGGGGCATAGCCACACTGGGATTGGGCTCCCAGCCAAGCGGAGTTCTCACGCGGCTGGGTGGTTGGCTCATGGGGAGATTCTGGAGCTTTCCCTCCAGGTTGCCAATCCTCTCCGACATATCTCGCATCAACGCCACGAGGGTGTCAATGGAGTGGGCGGAAGTCATGGGGGTCACCTCAGACACGACGACTGCAGCCGGAACTTCGCCGCCTACGGCTCCTTGAAGGTCCAACAGTGGTTGGGGTGGTTCGGCCTCTGGAACTCCTTTCGCCACTGCTCCACGCGTTGGGAGGGGCGTTCCGAGGGGGACGTCTAGGGCGTTCCGAGGGGGACGTCTAGGGCGGTCCGCTCGATGGGTCGCCGGCATAACGGGCACAGCTCGGACGTGAGGAGGAGCTGTTGGACACAGGCACGATGGAATAGATGTCCACAATCCAATCGCACGCTGTGTACGCCCTCCACTACGTCTTCGAAGCAGATCCCACAGTTAGCTGGTTGGACCGTTTTGGATCTGGTCCAACGCTTATCTGGGGTCCGCTTCGTTGCCATGTTCGTTTAATCTGGGTGGTAGAAGTAAGTTTTTACTGAAAAGAAAAAAAAGAAAATGTAACACTCTACTATAAAAAAAAACTTAAGAATAACTTAGTGGCCGATAGTGGCGAGCTATTTATATAAAATTGAAAAAAAAATTTTAGTTAATATATACTTTCCCTTCCAGCAGTCGACTCCTTCAACGGGAAATGAGAGTGCGTGGTAATCTGCCGAAGAAAGGGTGCTTTTGGTCGATTTACAAAATTTATCCCCTAAACCCACATACATTACAAAGCCGTCTCTAAACTACGTTAAATGACTCGACGAGACAAGTGGTAGAGCTACCTTAACGGTTTTGTACGCGGTCAAAATTCCCGACGCGTGGAAGCATTCCGGGCTCCGCAACTCCAGCATACGCCACCGAACGTTGAACCGATACCACTCGTCTATCACGCATACGAAATAAGTAGAATCCTTCCGCGACATAAAGGCAAGGTAGCCTTCTATTTTCTTGAGAGTCCATGCAGATAGGTAAACCCATCAGGCTGGCAGTTCCATCAAGAAAATAGAAGGTCCTTACAGGGGCTAGCCTGGGACAACACATCGGAAGGATTCTGTCGCGAAAACAAAATCAAACAAAGGAGAGCGGAAGCTACAACTCACGTGAAGCGACTGCCAGAGTGTATCACACAACTCCACTGCTCCTGATAGTGGGACTCGAGTACCAAAGTACCTTACATCCTCCGTAAAGGACCAACTCGTCAGAAGACGCGAATTTCTTTCCCCCTTAGGATGTTTCGGGCCCCACGTTGGGCGCCATTTGTAATGATTTTCACCTTTTTAGGTCCGAACGCGGAACCGACCTCTCATCGGTTCTAGACGTTAAGTCTGAGTAGTGCCAACGGATGGTACCAACCGGTCAATCAATCCGTGCACCGTAACCCATTCACGCGGTGGCTGCTTGTCGGCCAGCTAGTTCGGAGAGGATTTCGGTCGCGGGTCTCCGAATGGGTTACGCTCAATTACAATATTCAGCCACCTGTACACGCCCGTTTTCAAAACGCGTTACAAAAACAAAACCATACGGAGAGGAAACCTATTCTACGTTACTCCGTATTTCTTCATTATCCAGTCAAAAGTACAAAAGCTAATTTTTATTTCGCGTTCCCGAATTTCCGACGCGGTACCGAAAAGTATGCTACGCTAACTCAACCCGACGAAAACTACGTTAAAGAAAACTCAAAGTCAACTAAGGTACCGCGTACCGCGCGCGACGCTAAACCGACCTCAGCGGATTTTTTCCAAACCCTACCCTGGCGACGGCATACCTACCCTGCAATAGTCTCAAACATATCTTTTTTTGAAATTAATAAACTTAAAGCGAATTATGAGCGCAAATGACATCCAAAAAAAAAAAACACGAATAAAACATGTTTATTGTAAATCAACACCTGAAGAAAATTTCAAATTTTTTTTTTTTTTTTTATACTGTTTTGAAGGCGCAATTAATTCAACATTTCCGATTACGTACCTGCATTTTAATTGATTAACAAATTCATAACAAATTGAAAAGATGTGTCATTGCGCTGATATTTCTAACACATTATTTTAAATGTCATAAATGAATGTAATTTAAAACGAAACTAAGTCCCTATCTTTTGCGGCTATGTTTCTTAAAAAAAACAAATTTAAATATATATGTTTAATTGCATCTTACATATAAATGAGTTGCATATTTTGAATAATAATTTTTCTGAAAAATTATTAGAGAAGAAAAATGTTAGAAGAAGGTGGTTTCGACGTGTGCACTAATTCTCCTCAGGCCATCACACTTAGATACACACCGGTGATGGCGACCACCATGCTCAGAGGTGAGGGAGTAAATTTTTAACTTTTCTACTAATGCAAACTCAATATGTTTTTGTTTCTGCAAGTTATATTCAAGGTAAATTTCTCTTGTAAGTACTTGTATTAGCTAAACTTTTTAATTGGATCATTTCACCCTTTTCACATCAATTTAATGTAAATCTATACGACAAATTTGCTCTACATTTGAAGCTTTATCTAACGTCGCGCGGATATCGATCACTCTTTCGGATGGCTCCGATAGCTTTTTTTAAATTACTTTTTATGGAATTGTTTGCAGCTACATATAAATGAGTTGCATATTTTGAATAATAATTTTTCTGAAAAATTATTAGAGAAGAAAAATGTTAGAAGAAGGTGGTTTCGACGTGTGCACTAATTCTCCTCAGGCCATCACACTTAGATACACACCGGTGATGGCGACCACCATGCTCAGAGGTGAGGGAGTAAATTTTTAACTTTTCTACTAATGCAAACTCAATATGTTTTTGTTTCTGCAAGTTATATTCAAGGTAAATTTCTCTTGTAAGTACTTGTATTAGCTAAACTTTTTAATTGGATCATTTCACCCTTTTCACATCAATTTAATGTAAATCTATACGACAAATTTGCTCTACATTTGAAGCTTATCTAACGTCGCGCGGATATCGATCACTCTTTCGGATGGCTCCGATAGCTTTTTAAATTACTTTTTATGGAATTGTTTGCAGCTACGTATGAATGAGTTGCATATTTTGAATAATAATTTTTGGCGACCACCATGCTCAGAGGTGAGGGATTTGTCGTATAGATTTACATTAAGTTGATGTGAAAAGGGTGAAATGATCCAATTAAAAAGTTTAGCTAATACAAGTACTTACAAGAGAAATTTACCTTGAATATAACTTGCAGAAACAAAAACATATTGAGTTTGCATTAGTAGAAAAGTTAAAAATTTACTCCCTCACCTCTGAGCATGGTGGTCGCCATCACCGGTGTGTATCTAAGTGTGATGGCCTGAGGAGAATTAGTGCACACGTCGAAACCACCTTCTTCTAACATTTTTCTTCTCTAATAATTTTTCAGAAAAATTATTATTCAAAATATGCAACTCATTTATATGTAGCTGCAAACAATTCCATAAAAAGTAATTTAAAAAAAGCTATCGGAGCCATCCGAAAGAGTGATCGATATCCGCGCGACGTTAGATAAAGCTTCAAATGTAGAGCAAATTTGTCGTATAGATTTACATTAAATTGATGTGAAAAGGGTGAAATGATCCAATTAAAAAGTTTAGCTAATACAAGTACTTACAAGAGAAATTTACCTTGAATATAACTTGCAGAAACAAAAACATATTGAGTTTGCATTAGTAGAAAAGTTAAAAATTTACTCCCTCACCTCTGAGCATGGTGGTCGCCATCACCGGTGTGTATCTAAGTGTGATGGCCTGAGGAGAATTAGTGCACACGTCGAAACCACCTTCTTCTAACATTTTTCTTCTCTAATAATTTTTCAGAAAAATTATTATTCAAAATATGCAACTCATTTATATGTAGCTGCAAACAATTCCATAAAAAGTAATTTAAAAAAAGCTATCGGAGCCATCCGAAAGAGTGATCGATATCCGCGCGACGTTAGATAAAGCTTCAAATGTAGAGCAAATTTGTCGTATAGATTTACATTAAATTGATGTGAAAAGGGTGAAATGATCCAATTAAAAAGTTTAGCTAATGCATCTTACATCCAATTTTATTTATATTTTAACATTATGTTGCGAAGTACAAAATAGTCTCTAAAACAATACGAGTCAGAATCCTGCTAATGAAAAAAAAACTATCTCAACCTTTCTAACGTTTGCAATATTTTCAATCTTCTCTTAGTATTCTTAATTAAGAATTTTCAGTTTCAATTATTCACGTCGCGTCGTATCGTTCATTTTATCCAAAAATAATGTTTACAACTCGCGTTTTAAGAAGATAACAAATCATTTTGAGTGATTTTTTTTTTTCAAATCATTTTATTCGCACAGCATACGAATATGTCCGTGGGAACTCTCGCAATCACTAAATTTATTAAGTTCTTAATAGGATCTGAATCGTAGAGTTCTCATAAGCGCGAATCATGCCTCATTTGACTTAATATTTTTAAAATCAAGTTGAAAGACAACGTATTTAAAAAAACTATTGAATAATTACAAAAAAAAAAACAGCTCATAATCGGCTTGACATCTCCAAGAATTTGGTGGCCACCCGATTGTGTTTCTTCGTTATAATAATTATTTTTCATGCGTTCAACTTTAATTAATAAATAACATAAATATTAAAAGGAGATATAATATATATATAATAAAAATATGACTGAAGGTCAAATCCTTCGCTAATTACCACGAGATGAAAAAGAAGGAAGCGGGGGAAGGAATATTTGAAACTTTGGGAAAAAGGGCGGGGAAAGGAAGTTCTCACCCAACTTCAGCTTTAACTTTACTTCTGTCAAATATTTAAATGGATTTCCATTACATTCCATTCCTCTACTTTCGTTCAGTTTGGTACAATGATTTATTTATTTCGTTTGTCCTGAAATTTTGTTTTTTTATATTGGGCCGGCATTTCAGTAAGAAATGATAGCCTATGCCCTTTCCTAATTTAAGTAACGTAAATAAATATAATTAAATAAAATAATATACAAAAGAGAATATCACTCTAGCGTTATTTCTGTTATTTAAATTATTGTTGCATTATCACTATTAGTACTATAATTTTGTTTTCTTCTGCTGCTTTTGTTTAACTGAAGTTCATTCTTTTCCAATAACCAAACATAATTGTTTTTCTACTGAGCGATTAACAATACGTATATAATATATTATACCCCTCACATCAAAGTAACACATGTTTTAATTCCGAGAATCAGCTAGTTATATTAGTGTTCGTAACTGGTGGATACTTCAGTTAGTAGAGTTTTCTTATATTTCCATTTGTATTAATAAATGCCGTGCCTTGAGTAAAATCCCCTATTTAAAACAATGTTCCCAAAAGCTTTTTCAAAAACCACGTGGAAAAAGAACTGTTTTGTCAGTCTTGTCTTCTAGCAATTTACGTGCTTTGCTTTTCGATAGTTCTACAGTTCGTTTCCTTCACCACATCTTTATAAAGATTGGTATTCTTATTATAATTGCAAACCGCTCATTGTTCAGATATTTTGTAGTATCTATCGGTCTGAGTTTGAATAGCCTTCCGGTCTGTGATACGTATAAAAATCCCTCCAAGTATGAAATGCAGTCTGTCAAATTTACGTTGCAAACATTTATTTGTGGACTTATTGAGTACAAGTTTCCCTATTTGAGGCCGAAAAGTTTTTATTAAGCCAATCAGGCAACATTGATTTGATATACTTTACTCTGAATTATCTTACTAGTGTTTAAAATGCTTTTGGTTTAAATCGTATTTAATATAAATACATTTTTGTAAGTAGTCATGCATCTTTGATGAATATCAGAAGAACTTACCGAGACAAAGGAAATTGTGCATTAAGTTTTATATTTTGCAAGTACACTTTGTCGGACAAACTGCCAATGTCACTCGAAGGATGCACACGAATAGGAAAATCCGCCAACATTTTGTACTCATATTGAATTGATAACTATTCGTTCCGTGTCCGCAATCAGGTTCTATGTTCCCTTACATCGGAAAATGTTCGACATTTTCAGATTACGATGGCATTTTCATAATATTTAACACAGGTTCTTTAACGTAATGATAAGTAGACTAATGGAGCACTTTCTTCACTATTACCTATTAGAACCTAATTTATTTTAAGTAGAAAATTTACGGGAACACAACCGAGACACCACAATGCCCGCACTTTTTAGGTTATCTCCGAATGACACTTCCAACCCGTTTCCACGTTTCTATCAATTCGACGTTTTGATGGCAACTGTCGGAGGCATTGCCAGATAGATATGCTTCGAAATGTATCGGTGTTTAATTAATATTATTTTTCAAATATTTATATACACAGATATAAATATTTGAAAAAAAAATTTTTCTGCGCAATGATATCCGCACGAAAGATGAAGTCCGCTTGCACTTCGAAGACATACATATCTGGCCGGATGCCAGGGTTCGGGATCGGAATCACTTCGATTCCCGGGCGTAGGCGTCTTATTACACGTTGTTTGACTGGCTTAGCAGTCCCGGTGTCAATGTGGTGTGTAACCAGTGACGTTCTTCCCAAACCAAGTTTATTGAACGAAGGGAATAGAGCAATCACGTTCTGTAATTGCTGCTGTTGGCTTGAGGTCAGCTGGTGAAGATCATTCTCACTGACTGGAATTGAAGAGGGGTCTTCCTGGAGCACACTGACATGTTTCAGCGACACCGGAGCGATCTGGAAAGCATTCCAAAAATCAATGCCTAAATATAGCTTGCCGGCAAGGGACGGGACTACCAGGAAACGTAAAGGCTTAGTCTCCTTCTCATACGTGACAGGGACATTCACGTATCCTACCGCGGCTACGCGTTGACCAGACGCCGTTTTGATATTGGTCTTGATATTATGCAGACGGAGATCTAGGTCTCTTATCAAAGCAAGGGAGCCATGTCCCAGAACACTGACGCTGGCTCCACTGTCCATCAAACCAGTGAGCATACGGTCTTTGACGATAATGTTGCGGTGAGGACGAGGATCGTTCAGATCCATATCAGATAAAACTGCTACTGCCGCCAATTTACGGAATGTGCGCTTAGCGCGGAAATATTTAACAGTTCTACGGTATCTCCGGTAAGCACGTTTCAGGGGAGAGTTGGTTTGACATGAAACAGACACACAAAATCTGCTAGGCAGGCGTGCTTGGTACGGGTCACATGGGAATTCGTACTGGGGATCGGGAATCAGAAATTAGTGATTGTGTCGCAGTTCGGGATCCACATTGGTGGCTGCGTCTACTGTTGTAGAGCAATTCTGCGGTTTGCGTTGTTGAGGTGGGACTCGAGAATTGGGAGCGCGACGATCCCTCACAACCGGGGCGCTCCTGTCGTAGTTTCCCACTTCCCTACATTTAGGGCAGTTCGTCTTGCGAACGCCGGGGTTACCACAACCAAAACAGAAGACACCTTTGACGGGGGCCCGACATTGGGCGAACGAGTGCCCGATATCACTGCAATTCCAGCACAGGCGATATTCTGGACTATTGATGGGGTCGGTTGACTGGATAGCTTCCACATGTCTATCAGACGAGAAACGGGCATGGCCAGGGTAAGGGTCTTTTATCTCGTGCACGGTACGGCTGGGGATGTGGTGCCGTTCAGGCTTGCTTAGGTTCCAGACAGTCTCCACTGAGGTGCAACAATTCACCAACTCACGTGCAGACTCGAAGTGCCGACAGGCTAAATGATCGCGCAGACGTTTAGTCATGTTGCGGAACAACAGGTGCTGCATGTCCAAATCCGACATGCTCTGTCTGAGTTGGAGTGACATAGTCTCCAGAGCATCAAAGAAGTCGACGAAAGGTTCGTTCAAGCCTTGCATGCGAGCGTCCATCCGGCGTCGAACATCAATGTCAACACCAACAGGGGCGAAACGGTGCCTGAACGCCTGGGTTAGGGATTCCCAGTTAATTGCATGCGCACTCATGGCATGGTACTTCAAGTACCAACTAAGAGCAGGATTCCTTAAGAACAAATGAAAACTCTGTGCGATTAGATCCAAGGGAACGCCCTGAGTGTCCGCCATAGCTTGAACTCTGTATAAGAAGTCATCCACTCGGAGACTGGATTTACCTCCATCGAAAATAATACCCCATTTGGAAATAGGTATAGAAAGATGAGACTGAAGAGTAGTGCGTTGTGGATATCGTGCGGAATTCGATGCTTGAGGCTCAGACATAGTTTGAGCGGTAATGTAAGGTGGATTTAAATTTGACTGTGGATCCATTCTGCCCATTTGCCTCGAGGGACTGACGACACTCGACTCGAGTGCCTGCGTCAATCTTCGGATATCAGCAGCAAGATCCATCAACTGGACATCATTTTTATTGTCTTCAGTATAAGGACCAACCGGAGACGGTGTATTCCACAATTCAGCTGTGTCGATATACGATTTGATTCCTTCGGATTTGACTGGTAGTTGAGTTAGGTTAATATTTCCTCCTTTGTCGATAGAAAATGGATTGGTATTATTAGATAGATCGGCTGGGACATTAGAGTCCGTCTGTCGACTGGACGCCACGCCGGAATCAAGGGAAGTCTTGTCTCTACTTAGGCGAGTATTCAAGGGGACACCCTGTGGTGTAGAATGCCTCGAGGGCACAAATTCCTGACTAAAAGGAGAAGTCATTATCGATCCCTAGTTATTGGAACGATGCAATTGGCAATATTGGCTTGGCTCGAGTCGTAGGGAGATGTACAAATTTACATCGAAATATATCTCCCCAAGACTCGCTTAATCATATGATTTTACAAAAAGATCTTTTTTTTTCTTCTTATTTCTAGAATTTTCTTAATATTACTAAATTTTCGTTTTCGTTTATTAACTTTGTATATTTTCTTTTTCTCTTTACTCTACTTTACTTTACTTTACGACAATTGATTTTTCATTAGAAGGAGTGTGTGCGCGCGTGGGCATCAGGAAAGGAGACTGCGTACTGAAAATAAGTGAGGTCGATCGAAAAATTGTTGAGCTAAATATGTATACTAGAAGTCCTGAGGTCTATCCGATCGCTTGGCTACGATTTCAAAACGCAATTGCGTCACAACTTTTCGTTGGCCAGCGGCAAGAGGTCCTCTGGAGATATAGATGAAGAAGGATAGAATGCAAAAAGTACAGAAGTGGATTCCACGAAACAATTGCTTCAGCTTGATATATATTCAAAACGTACAAACGTCGATAGTTCTAGATCAGCGTCCGCTCAAGGATCGGGAATGTGGTTGTGCGCAGTATCAGTCGGATCAACGTCATGTGCCATAATCAAACCTACAAGGCGGACACACCGACACGATGCCGATCCTTCGCACTCCACCTCGAAACCAACAAAAAGGTCGAAAATCTGGAGTGGCTGCCGAAACTACACGCGGGAATTGAAAGAGAGAAAGAGAAGAGAGATAGCGAGAAAACAAACGGTAGTTGGTGGGGCGCCAGCTGCGAGAGCAAGCTCTCAGGCGAACGGTACTGTTCCAAAAAGGTGACACAGGCGATGAGTCAGTCTGTGAGAAGAGGAGCAAAATGAATAATGAATGTCTCAAAGAAGCCAATAACCGAAATCCTCCTCTGCCAGACCAAGCATCACCGAGGCCTGAATAATCATCAGTGATGATAGGCACAAAATGAGATGATGAAGGTTAAATTGCCAAACAAGAAAGCCTTAGTACCAAAGCTTGGGCGCCATGTTATGTGGTGGTGTTCCGCAGGAAAAATAAAAAAAAAAATAATATGCATTATCAAGAAAAACAGGATGAATGTAGTAATAGCAACTGAGGAGTTGCTCTCGCAGCAAAAAAAAAAACGGTACACAGCAAAGGTTGCTGACTAAACAAAAACAGTTTCCCTGAACCACATAAAGTCACATGATGGTGACTGAAGAGGAGATCTTTTGGTTCCACGGCTAGCTCACCGCGTATGGGAGTGGGTTGAGAGACAGAAAGAATTTTTTTTTTTTTTTAAAGAACTCCATAATGTCGAACACGCGCACACACACACACTAAAATATTCACCAGTGCGTCATGGATTCAGATAACTTCCTGAAATTAAATTGAATTGAATAAAAAAAAATGAATTATCCAAAAAAAAAACAAAGCGCAGTTATTATTCAATAGATTTAAAAATACAGCGCAATACATTTTCTTCTAAGTGTATTCTAAAATATTTACTTTAGTAGTTTGCAAATAAGAAACTTATATACTCGTTCTGAGTATTTCAAAATTGAGATAATTATCGAAACATCAACAAAAATATTTATTTTAAATTAGAATGATTGCTTTCGAAAAAAAAGCTTATTGCGATAAAACTGAGATCGGTAAACGTGCATAAGTAAAACAAAACAAGCGCAAACTAAACTTTAACTTAACCACAAAAACAATATAAAGTGATAAACTTACAACTAGCCTTCTTAATTTACGACATGCAAAAATCTTAAATTTACAAAATCTTAAATTTACAAACTACAAATATAAATACATTTGAAAAGCTTACTGATCCCAAATTATTTTTTTTTGAAATGCTAATTGCATAAGGTGTATCGCTTCTGGAATGCCTTCCCTAAATATTCGGCCAATTCTGTGTCCCGCATTGTAATAATCGGCTTTTGTGGGCAGTATTTCAAAGTGTGTGCTTGGTCGCCAGTTTCACCACAGATAGAGCATTTGAAAGTCCTCAAAATTGGGCACGTTACCTTTCCACTAGCATCTCGTACTTGATGATCGCGAATCGTATCATCAATGCAACACAATGTTGTAGTTGGCGAAGATACAAAAAAAACGCCTGGAATTATAATTGTTTTCTGAATAATTCATTTCACAGAAGCTGTAGATATTGTCCAAAATATTTTGAAGTAAAGCAGAATTTGGGGTCGATATCATCGGAATGCCAGGGTAAGGTAAACTAGAAGAACTTATCCTGCAATCAACTTTAAGACCATCCATTCCAGGTCTGCTAGCTAGTCTGATTTGTCCACGTGAATAATAGGAGTATCAATATTTGGGACGGTTCGGGGAAAATCTGACGAACAAAAAAAAAATGCATAAACTCTAATAATCCATCTGCCAGGAACGCAAACACACTCAAGCTGAGTACACAATCAACAAATTCGTCCAATGTAAGATCAATTGGAATTAATCAAATGAGAGCAAGCTAACACTGAACACAAGTGTCACGAATTAAGGGCAAACGAAATTTTCGCGGCGAAGATATCGCAGCCAATTTATCTGCACTACGCACAATTGCTATGCAATCAGCATAAGTTAATGGGAGTAATTAATTGAGTGAATCGTCCGATCGATTAAGTTCTCATTAACATACTATAACACGAAAAAATATCAATCGATTTGATCCCATAAAAATTGTCATGAGCAACAAAATATATGTTAGAACAATTGTAGTCTTCAGAGTTGTTAAAAAGTCTGCGAGACATACAATGTCACTTTCTCTCAATCCGTTAGAAATAACTGTTGGAATCAACATACAGCAAATGAAAAATGTTCCATAACTACACACAGCAAATGGACGCCATTCAACTTTTTTATATGGAAGATATATCCAAATAAAAAGCACACTATTGGTAAACAGCACCAAAATCCAAAAATGATTCATCAAATCGAAATATTGCACAATGTGATGAAGATTAACAGCTGCCTTCCATTTCACCGTATTAAGGACACTCGCAGAATGAATTCAACATACATGCACCATCGTAGGCGTTGGCTTCAATGCAGAAGTCGTTATTGACTCGATAGTAGAAGGGGCCATAGGTGTTGGTCATCAGCAAGGAACCATTTTGAATTATATGGGAACCAAACATATCTCCGTAGTACATGCATGGAAAATATTCATGATCCTGTGGCTTCTCCGAAATTTTCAACTGAATCTCTCCAGCACTACGATTGCGAAACAAGATGCAATCTGCAAATAACTCCACCAAAGAATAATTCACATATATTGGATAATTATTACTGTGACACCCAAAATTTTCAATTGAAGCGATCTCCGTCAGGCGCTTCCGCGATACCGAGATGTTTCTTGCACATCAAATTACACTTTCCGATCGACCGCTGATGACGACCCTTTCCGATCCACTCTCAAACTGAAACTGCCTCCGCCGCGTCATTTCATCAACGCGTCTCCAAGTTATTTCAACTTCAGCCGTTTGATTACATCAGCCGCGTCATTTCATCAACGCGCGCTGGATTGCGTCCGCCGCGTTGAGATGATGTTGGTTTTTGCATCGGATAAGCGAAGTTCAGCGTCGGGGTATTTAAAGGTTTGAAAATAGAGGGGCCATTAATTGTGCCAACGTAACACAGTGTAGTCGTATTACCACTGCATACGATGTGAGCAACGACGCGATTCGTGAAGATAAATCCACTCGTTCGAATGCGGAATGTTGGTCCAGGAAAAGGTTGCAGGCAACTCAATCAGGTGACACTCGGCAGCGGACGGCATTCCTTTCAACAACGTCACCTCACACGTGCTCATGTTGGCCTCCTTGTGGTACAGTGGATGAGACTGTCAGCAGATGTGGGTATCCGGCTCCATCCAGCTACAAGCCGAATATTCCGCTTCGCTCAATGGATAGTATAGATCGCGATGTGGGCTGATGATGAGATATGGCGAGGTAGGCAGTATAGCAATGAGGCGATCATGTCTTTCAATGGGTATAGGTAGCACTCGATACAGTTCGAATGTTGATGTACAAACGTGCGGAATCCTTAGTTCAAACATGATAAACTCGGCCTTCACCTTGGCCTTGATGGACGTTAATTTGAATAGCTTCAAAAAATTCTCCCGGGCCATCTTCAGGCGTCTGTCCTCGGGCAGATGGTCCCTGATATGTGTCATCTCCGAACTTAGCTGTGGTGGTGATAGCAGCAGCGGATTGAAGTTCCCATGTTGGGTAGCCGTTACTATGTCCATGATGGATGACTGAATTCGCTGCAGTTCGAGAGTGGTTAGGGTCAGGTGAAATGACAATGTAGTGATCAAGCTTGTGACTCCTCCCTGACTTCCCGCTAGTTGAGGAGCTCTGACCTCATTGGAGAATTTAGCCAGCTCCTGCTCTATCGCTGTGAATTTTCATTTCATTTTTTCGGTTTTTCTAAGGATATTCAACGTTGAGTCGATAATCGAAGTTTGGTTCTTCAGCAGGGAGTGCAGCCTATTTTGATCCCCTTGCACAGCCTTGATGGCTTGGGACATCTGGTTGGCGCAGTCGTCATCTAGGATGCCAAATAAGGATCTAGCCAGGCTGCCCACGGCATTTATCGCTCCTCTCTTGGTTCTGATCTTCAACATCTGGTTTACGCTGGAAAGCTGATCTCTCCAGTGATGGAAATGTTCAATCAAGTACGAGCAGTCAGTCTGGTGGGATTCTCGATCGCATAGCTGTTGCAACAAAGTCGTACCATTTAGCAGCATGTCTAACTTCGTCCAATACGGTGCCAGAACTTAATAAACCTAAATCTTCCATTCGCTTGATGACAAAAAGGCATGGTCCAGTGTCTGAAAGTGCAGGCCGGGTTGGGTGCCAGTTGACGTCACCTTGATAGGGTTGGCCATCACAAGAGGAATCAGCAGACAAGTCAACAGCAGTGACAAAATAGAAGTCCTCTTTCTTCTCGGATGATTAATTGGTTGGCGATTGATGAGGGCGACTGTTTGAGATTCCACGCAAGAAGACGGTTGTGCCTCCGGTTCGAGCTCTTCTTTTCGGATGGTGTGTTCTCCAGCACTGGCAAAGGAGCCAGCCGGTGAATGGGCCGTCTCACCATTCCTGTAGCGGTTTTTATGTCAGCCACTCTAACGTAGCCGTCTGCCCCTTCGTGGGTTTGTACGATGCGCCCCATCGGCCATCTCATGGTGGGTGTGTTGTCTTCCTTCACGATAACTATTGTTCCGGGAACCACGTTTGGTTGGATCAGTCGCCACTTGGCCCGATGTTGGAGCTGTGACAGGTACTCACGCGACCATCGATGCCAGAATTCGTTTCTGAGTTGATTTACACGCCTCCATCGAGCACGGAGACTGCTGGTGACTGGCTCCGCTTCAACATCCACCATAGCCGTGAGTGGTTCTCCGATGAGGAAGTGTCCCGGAGTAAGCGCTGCCAGGTCGTTAGGGTCATCTGACATCGGGATTAAGGGTCTCGAATTGAGAATGGCCTCCACTCCAACCACCAGGGTATGCAGCTCTTCATAAGTGAGAGTAGCCGATGAAGCACCTCGGAGGAGCAAATTCTTAGCCGACTTGACCGTGGCTTCCCATAATCCACCAAAATGAGGTGCACGAGATGGGATGAAGTGGAAATCTATTCCTTGGGTACTGCATGAGCTGATCACCTTGTGCTGAGCCTCTGCCGAGTAGAGCGATGAAGACAATTCGCGTAGTTGGTTGTGCGCACCCACAAAGTTGGTAGCATTTTCACAGTACAGGTCCTTGCAGTGCCCTCGTCTCCCGATGAAACGCCACAAGGCATCGATGAAAGCGTCAGTGCTGAGATCGCTCACCAATTCCAAATGAACGGCCTTGGTGGCGAAGCAACAAAAGATAGCGATGTAACCTTTCTGCGGCCGCATACCTCTGCCACGGTAGTGTATTAACAGGTGCGACTCCCGCGGTAATGAAAGGGCGGGCAGGTCGTACACGAGGACCAGGAAGACCCCATAATTTGGTCGAAAAGCTGTGGCCTCGCTCGAACAAATCGCACGCATCGTCACACAATTGATCCTGCCAGCTGCTTCCCTTTGATAGGCCAGAAGCGTTGTCTTGGCAAGCAGCGGCCTGAGCTCCAAGCAAGCAGCGCCTGAGCTCCAAGGTGGCAGTTGTCGCGATGGATTTCTGTCATCAGCAACCTTGTAAACGAATTCGTGTACGGCAGCAGCATCGGATGCTTGGTCTCGAAAGGGAGCTGCGAAGAGTCCAGCCTTCCGTCCACAAAAGGAGCCAGCCCATGGCTCTGCCCTGGTAGTCATAGTGCTGGATTGCGCACTTGGGGAAGCTGAGAGTTTGCTCTGCAACGCTACACAAAACGCAGCAGGTAGCCTACTACCCGTTGCAGTCTTCGGATTGAGTTGCCGTGTTGAACCTCGTGCATCAAATGAATGTTCTTGGCCTTGGCCGCCGTTAGTGTGGTTGCCTTGATTCGCTTTTTTTCCAACTCACAGGATCCTTTATGTTTGTACTCGGGCGGCCACTTCGCCTCGGGTCTGTTCAGGAAAGATGGCCCATGTAACCATAGCTCGCAACCACCTAGTTCAGCTGGGGCCAAACCACGGGATAGGATGTCGGCAGGATTGTCTCGTGAAGCAACGTGATGCCATTGGTTTGATCTCGACAGCAATTGAATAGTCGAGCCACCATTTGCATCGAAGGTGTTGTAGGACGAGGCAGTAGAGTTGATCCACGCTAACACAATTTCAGCATCCGACCGCAAAACATGGAAGACATCTGTTAAGTTGAGTGCCATTTTGACTCGCTTTGTCTGTTCTGCTCCCAGCTTTGCAGCACACAGTTCCAGTCGGGAAATCCTTAGCACTTTGATTGGGGCTACCCTTGATTTCGCACACAGCAGCCGGACACTAACTTGCCCACCCATTGATGTTGAGCGGACGTATATAGCGGCACCATATGCCTTCTCGGAGGCATCACAGAAGGTATATAACTGCAACTGTGCTGGCTTCTCGCAGGTGCTAACGTGTCGGGGAAAACGAACCTTCTGCAATGATGGTAGATCACTGCGAAACTGGGCCCACTGCGTGTGGATCCCGGCTGGCAAGGCTGCGTCCCAGTCCAGATTCAAACGCCACAATGCTTGCAGGAACAACTTGGCGGTCACAATAACTGGTGCCAGGATGCCCAATGGTGGTGCCAGGATGCCAAACATCCTGGCGATGTCGGAAGCGATCGTCCTTTTGGTGAATTTTACCTCAGCGAGGTCTAGATTGATGTGGATTTGATATTCGTCCGCTTTCGGCAGCCAAATTACTCCCAAAGTTTTGATGTAGTCTTCCGATAGACTACTGAAGTCCAGTTGGACCTGCTGGTCCTCAGCCTTGATTGGTTGTAGAAGGCTAGGATGATTCGCGCACCACTTGCGCAAATGCATGCCGGGCTGTAGTCAGAGAGAGTGCAGGTGTCTCCGCTTGGTGCTTGCTTTCCTGTTGGTGTGCAGCCTTGCTCGGAGGATTCACCTTAGCTGGTTTAGAATTGGTCTCTCCACCTAAATGCAGCAGGCTGTTATGTTTCTTGGCGCAGTCTTTGCATCCTCTGGCGGAGCAGTTGGTGGATTTGTGTACTTCTCGAAGACAGTGGACACAAAGTTTTTTGGCCTGTATAAACTTCAATCGTCGAGCGGCATTGAGCTTCAAAAACTCCGGACAGTAGAAGAGCGGATGCGTCTGCTGGCACATGAGGCATTAAGAAGCCGCCACGGCAGCCACCGTGGTTTTGATTACTTTCTTCCGGTTGTTAGGTGCCATTGATTGGTGTCCGATCGTTTCGAGGGCCTTGAAGCGGGTCTCCAAAAATTACAAAAAAGCCTTGAGCGATGGCAGTTCTCGAGGACTAGACAAGGTCTGCTCATAAAACGCATGAGGGGTCGAGTCCAGTTTCCTTGTCAACACATGCAAAAGCAACGGATCCCAATCATCGGTAGCATCATTTAGATTTTCCAGTCCTCAGAGGCATTCTTGGGGTGTGTCGAGTAAACATTTCACAGCAGCGGCTGACGGCCTCTCGCTGAAATGGGAGGACTGTCCCAACAATCTATCGAGGAGTGCAGCGACCAAGAGCCGTCGCTTTTCATAAAGCTCCTTTAAGGTCGTCCATGCTGCTTCGTAGTTCTCTTCCGAAAGAGCGAAATTCATTATCAACCGCTCAGCTCCTCCAGTGAGGTTGGCCTTGAGATACCATAATTTTTGGCAGTTGGATATGGGCTGATTATGCACCATTTGTTCAAACAGGTCACGAAAGGGTCGCCACCGTAAGTATTCTCCATCGAATTTCGGTAGTGTAATTTTGGGCAGACATAGTTTGGGGCTCGTAAAATTGGGCGTAGGTGTTCCGGGTGTGGTGTCGCAGTCATCTAATCCGGCCTCCAGCTGGATCAGCCAGTCCTGAGCAACTTCCTCTAAACTGGTATGCTGTTCATGGTTGAAGCCCACTTCTTCAGGATCATCACTGAGCTCGCAAAGCTGATAATATTGCTCCTCCAATTGAGCCCAGCTTCGTTGGACCGATATAATCTTGGCCATATACCACTGGCGTGAGCGTTGCGGTTGATCCAAACGGGAGACCAAACGGAGAAAGGCGTCCGCCATCACTTTGTAGCGTCGAAGGATCTTGGAGACGACTAGATCACTCTGTGATGGAATATCTGTCGTTTTCAATCGGCTGACATCCTCTGTGGAGCGCAAGCTTATCCGCTTGGACGGCCCTTCAGTATTATCCTTGGGGTATCTCAATGCCGACATTCTCTCAGAAAAAGTGTCGCTGAAAGTCGATGAAATTGGCCTGCGTTGTCTCATACATCTGACTGGTGAAGTAGCTATGCGACAGCGGCACAGCTGGTAGTGCCCGTATTTGATTTTTCATCATCTCAAATTCGTCCCATACGGACTCGAGCCGTCGAAGTCGCTCCAGATAGTATTCTGCCCCTTGCTTTCGCGCAATCGGATCCTTTTTGTAATTCAGGATTATTTTGTCCAATTCTTGGGACAGCGACCTTTGCCGTTCCGCCAGTTCCTCCATCGTTGGAAATTCCCTGAGTCGGACGAAACTCCCACGGGCACACCACCAGAGCACACGCACTGCTCTCTTCACTAACGAGCGGACACCCTTCACCCACACCACCACCAACACAAAATCCAGAACAACAAACGTTTGTCGAACTATCCTGGTATCGCCAATCGATGTCGCAGGAATTGAAAAATTCCACAAACACAAAATCCAAAATAACAAGTTTGGCGAAATATCCTGGAATCGCCAATCGAGGTCGTAGGAATTGAAAATCTCGCCAACATAAAATCCAAAAAAAATAAACTTTGGACGAAATATCCTGGAATCGCCAATCGATGTCGCAGGAATTGAAAAATCTCGCCGGGGCCTCCAATGTTTTGTGTCGGGACTCTTTTATCCCGGCATATTCACCATATATTCAATAAAGAGTTTTTACAAAGGCATTTATGATAAAATCATGTTTCATATAATTTTAACATTCTGTATTCACAAAACTTGGATCAAATACTAATTTATAATCATAATTTGACAACGTCCAAACCCATAAAAAATTCGAATTGAACACACTCGCTGTAGGGCACATAAATTTCAAATTGTCTTAAACAAAATCAACCCTTTTTCCGATCATGCTAAAGGCCTTCAATGTTGTTTAACGCTCAAGCGCAGACTACCAACACAAGACTAGCCCGCAAAATTATACAACTCTAACGCCAAACAAAATGCAACATAATTGATGCAAATCATATCATATCCATTCATGCAAAAAGTGCACACGCACGCACGGACGATCCCACGATTTGAGCTGACCGTGCGTACATGTGCACTAATCGTATGCAGCCACAGCGCGATACGATCATAGCATCATTTGCAATGTGCAATGTTCGCACAATGCAAATGATACCATGCAATGTATGCACATGTTGACGTTGCAGATATGATGGGTGGCCATGAAGTCGATACGGGCAATTAAATGCTCGTATCGGTTTCATGGCAATTTGCGACGCGATACTGACCTGCAGCAAATATTGTTGCAATAAAAAGTGCAAAACAAATTTTGAATTCAACAGCTATTCTTTCAAAAATATCACTTTTCTAAACATGAATATGAAAAGAATTTAAAACTATTAACAATCATCAAGTCTTACAAGTCTTTCATGCACATGTCACATCATATTGCATCTGCTAAGTCGTCACCTGAGCTAAGGCATCATATTTGTGCATTGACTGACTTGTGATCTAAATTGCAATGTGTTCCCACGACAGAATGTAAATTGTTATTTTGTACATGTTATAAATGCTATTTGTGAATACCGCGTATCTCTCAGTTGTGAAAATCTATTCTTGGAGTTGACGTTCTTTTAATTTGCCGTTCCCAAATCTTTAGTGTATTGGTCTTAGACCTTTGCCCATTCCCATCAGGTAATCCTGGTGATACACCTCGATTAATTATTATTATTATTAAGTTTTAATTAAAAGCAATCAAGTGTAGTGAAACTTCAAACAATAGTTTGAATCAAACACCATCTATGCCAGGAGCCTCATTTTTTCTGAGGTCCCGTACTGTTGCCCGTCCTTCGTCTCTGGTTGATAGTGAGGATGGAACCTTTTGATCTGCTTCTGGAATGTTCACAGCTTCAGTAGTTGTTGGCAACGCTGCGAATAGCTTCTGGAAATATTGCAGCCATATGTGTTTGATTTCGACTCGGTTACCTAAGATTGCTTCTTGTGCACATTTGCAAAGACTTGTTTGTGTATTGAAGCCGTCTCTTAGTTATTTGATAGAGGCATACGTAGGTCCGCCTTCATGTAGGGTTATGTTTTCGTTTAATGTTCAGTCGTTTCTTCCTTCGGTACATTTTTAGCTTGTCGGCCAAGGGTCTTATATTGTTCTTCTTTGGCCCGAGTTGGTCGCTGGACGTATTGTTTGTGCGCCTGGTTCCTTTTTTCAATCGCTTCCTTGCATTTTCGTCCTACCAGTCATTCCTACTTTTCTTTGACTGGTGCCCCAAGACCTCGTTGGATGCTTCTCTTACCGCACCTCTTACTGTCTTCCACATAGTTTTGATGTCATCATTACCTTCTCCCGCTTGCGGGGATATGTTGATGCGATGTTCTAGCGCTCACATGTATGTGGACGTTATATTGTCTAATATTGTTCTTCTTTGGCTCGAGTTGATCGCTGGTTGTATTCTTTGTGCGCCTTGCCTCTCAAGTTTCTTTTTTTGTTTTTTTCAATTCGCACTTGAGTTTATACATAAATATTCGTAGTTACAACTGCATTTCGATTCGGTTGTTTTGAGTAATGTATTTACTCTTTTCTTTATCATAATTTATTTCTTGTTTTTCAATCAATTCCCGCATATTAGGTAACTCACTTCGATGTATCATCGCTTCCACAATCTTCTCATGAATAAGTTCTCCTAAATTTGATTTGGATAAAATATCCAAATCAAATAACGATTTTCTGAACTGATTTAGAATTTGAATTCCAAGTTTATTATGATCGCTTTTAAAGCTAGCTAACTGGGACAAATAATTTTACGTCTAGCACTCGTTGCCTGTAGACGTGTTTTTTGTTCGCTCCTGTCAAGAATTTATAAAAATTAAAATAATTTTTAAAAAGCCAATTAGAAAGTAATTTTAGAAAACTTATTACATCTTCGAACTATTCGAACAATTTATCGAGTATCTGAATTTTACTTGCGATAAAGTTTCAAAAAAGAAGAAACTTTTTTCTCCGGGGGTATGGAGGAGCCCGGTAGCTTCCCTCCGCTGGGGAACCCAGGGCCAGACATTACTAATACGACGAATGAAAAAATCATGAAACGGAAAAACGATCAAGACAGCTGTGAGCATGGCAAGCGTATTACGTTTTGAAGTGACGAATACGAAAGAGTAACCAGAGAAAACGCAAAGGTTACTAAACAAAATGATGAGATGAAACTCCGTATACAAAATTTGGAGGACGTCATCCGGACATTAACAAATGTGAACAAAACAAAAATGATGAAGCCACAGAATACGTCCCGTAAAGAAGAAGCGATAACAAATAAGAAGAATGAAAAAAAGAAGCGACAACAAACAAGACGAACGAAAAACCATTTGCCTCGCAAATGGCTCAAACATATAAAGCAACATTACAAGATACGAACAAGACATCAATCCATGATGCTGAAAACATACTAAGCGCAGGAGGAGCAAACGACAGCGCCAATTAATATGCGGTACTGTCTGCGATGAATGACGAAATGGACATCGAGATGGAGTGCCAAGATAACATAGGTAACATTAATGATTGTAGTAATAATTTTATCGAATATTTAAAATCGAAAAATAAGAAGGAGAAGAAGCCAACTGGTGTGTCTACTGGTTCTCCTATTAAATATATTAAGATAACTGAGGAATTTTCTCTGATTAATGTTTTTGGGCTGCGTGGAGGCGATATGGTTCGGCTATTGGCAGCCGTACATAAGATCGACAATTTCGAAGTTAGGAGAGTGACCGCTGATAAACTCAGAATTAATACAAAAACATTGGCTGATTTCAAGGTGGCGAAAGATGCTCTTAATAGTGTAAAAGCTCCCCACTTCACATACACACCAAAAGCGGAAAAAATCAGACCTTCCTGTTGAAGGGCTTGGACTGTGGGGAGAATATAGTTAATCTCCTTGAAATGTTACAGGAAGCAGCACCAGCTGTTAAATTTATCACAGTGAAAAATTTTGCTACAAGGAGATCAACCGTTGAAGGCAAAATATTACCATTTTATTTGGTCCAAATTTCTAACGATAGCAGTCCGAGTGCCCTCCAACAGGTAAGGTACTTAAACTTTAGAGTCGTGAGGTGGGACCGCCTCCAAAACATGAGGTCAACCAGTGTTACAGGTGCCAAAAATTCGGTCATTCGGCTGCCAATTGTGCCATGCACTAAATGCAAAGATATTCACGCCCCGGTGAATGCAAATTGGCTCAGATAGAGCCAAAAAAAAATTAAATTATGTTAACTGCGGTATATTTGGTCATCCAGCATCATATCGAGGATCCCCTCGGTAGAGAGTTAAATTTTCCCTAAAACAAACCCAAATACATCGCAATTCGTTACCTCCCAAATTTGTCAAACCCGGGGTATCATTTGCACAAGCCGCTAGAGGACCAGCAGACAACAACGTAAATAAAATACATAAAGTATGTTAGTGGCAATAATGAGCTGCTACTCAAAATTTACCAACAGCTTGAATCTCTTTCAGAAAGAATAAATAAACAAGAACAAAAAATCAATTTCGTTTTTCAACGTTTAGGCCAACAAAACAGTTTGTCATCCAGTCACATTTCCCATGGATAGGATTCGTCTCATCTCGATCAACGTCAACTCCATTGTCGCTATACATCGGCAGGACTGTCTCTTGGAGTTCCTTGTCAAGCAAAAGCCTGACATCATACTTCTCACTGAAACCCACCTCAATTCATGGCACTCCATAACATTCAAGGGTTTTGAATTCGTAAGAAACGATAGGGTAAAAGGTGATGGGGGAGATGGCATCGGGATATTGGTTCGAAGACCCTATTGTTTCCAAAAAATTCAAAAAGTCGAATTCAAAAACTTTGAATCTCTCGAAGTGTCCGTTATCATAATCTCACTGCCAGGTGGGGATAACCTCTTCGTTATCTCTGCCTATGCAACTGATTAAAATGTTCTCAAGTTCATCGAGGAGCTCAATTTCTTGTTTGAAATACTCGAACTAAACAGGCTGCATAGTTATTATATTCTTGCTGGTGACCTGAACGCACAGCATACATCATGGCTGAACGCCACCAATAATCCAAGAGGTGTATTCCTAAAATCGTGGATAATAGAGAACCAAATTATGTACAGGTGCAATCTATATGGGTCAGAATTCCCAACATACCCTAGGACAAATTCATATTCAAGACTTAAATTCAGCTTTAATAGTCCTTGAATTAAGCTTTAATACTCCTCAACGGAAACTGCAGGTGCTTCCTTACGATAGCGACCATAACGCAATCGTAATGGAAATCAATCATCAAAGGGATGATTTCTTCCTCATTCCAGTTCAACATGAAAATTATCGGTTGAATGTAAAAAAAACAGACTGGGGAAAGTTTCAAAAAAAATTTAATCGGGAGTACCAGAAGCAATGTCTTCCTTCTGATGATGGCAACGCTTGCTCAGTGCTTCCTAATGACAGAAATCTAACTAACGATGAAATAGATCTCTATTTGCCGCAGTTAGAGAAGCTGACATTGGAAACGATTGAGAAAGTAGTTCCCAAGATTAAACATCGAAACAATCTAGAAGGATATGAAACACCAACCATTTAAGTTTGAAAAGATTGAAAAGCCTTCTTCTCACACGCGTCAACAATATTTATCGACGATTTTTGGACTACAACCATCCCTCATTGGCTTTGTTGAAATTACACCTGAAGAATGTCCTGAACTTAATCCGTTCATACTTCAGGAGTGAGGTCAGCAATCAATGGGCGGAAAAATTGAGGGGTATTAGCCCACAGGACCCAGGTGGCGTTTTCGCGAAAGTGAATAGCATATTCCGCAAGAAGTCTCGAGTGAAGGTATCGAATCTTGATGTCGCTAGTGATGAGATAAATCTTCTCGATAGGGCTGGCATAGAAATTGATAGTACGACTCCGGATAGAAATGGAAACGGGATCATTTGTAAAGGATTAGATCAACTTGCCCTGATTGGAAAACATTTTGAATTCGTTCATCTACCAAACCCTGAGAGAGGGAATGAAATATTTTCAGAGGTAGTTGAAGTAAAAGTTTCCGACTTCAAATCAAGCCTGAACGGCCAATCAATTCTTAATTTCAATGAAACATTAACATCTGACCTCATACCGAGCTTGAATCTTATTGATTATTTTGTCAGCTATGAAGACTTGTGTTTCATATTTCGCAGGATAAACAACAAGAAATCATGTTGTACTGATGGTATTTTAAAAGTAGTTCTACAACATTTGTCTGAGGTAGCTATTAAGAATCATTGCATATTGTTCAACAACATGTTGAACAATTCATATTTCCCAAATGAATGGAAAAAGGCTAAAGTATTTCCGATCTTGAAGAAAGGAAAGGAATCTACATGCTCTAAAAGCTGTCGCCCAATCAGCTTGCTGCCTAACATCAGCAATGTGTTTGAAGTGATACTTAACAAAGCATTAAACGCCCGCATTGAGAAATATGAGTTGATACCGAATTGCCAATTTGGTTTTCATGCCAGGCATTCGACCATACATGCAGTAACGAAAATAACCTCAGATATCTATTGGAAACTTAATGATAGAGAATGTGTTGGTGCGCGTCCCATTGATATGGAGAAAGCCTTCGATACGTTGTGGTTAGATGGACTAGTTTTTAAACTTCTTCAGGACAGGTTCCCCACACACTTTTTCGCCATAATGTGCAATATGTTATACGGGAAATCGTTTGTTGTAACTGATGGAAATCTGACCACAATGCGCGAATTCAACGTCTTGAATAGTCTACAGCTGGGAACAGTTACTGCGCCTCTGCTCTTCTCAATACTCATTCGGAAGCTATTGAACGGCTTTTTTAACGTCTCGCCACCGCGACCATTGATAGCGTTTGCTGATGATCTGATCATCTATACGGCAGACCGAAAAGCTACAATAGTTCAGCACAATCTCCAAAAAATGTTCAATGCTGTGCAGCTGTTCATTGACAATTGGCGAATGAAAATTAATGCGCAGAAGTACGAACCTATTTTGTTTCGTACAACGCTGCAGGGGGTCAGTCAAAACCTGCAACGTGTTTGGAAGGATTTCCACATCATGGCTGGTGAGGGTAGTAGTGTTCGATACCCCGCTGTTCATGTCGATCAGTATCTGCACTGTGCTGAACATGTTAAAATCATGCTTAGTAAGGCACAAAAAGTAATTATGGCCTTACGAATACTCTTTCATTCCAGATACATTGATCAAAAGGTCAAAATTATCTGTTACAAGACCCTGGTTAGACCAGTTTTGACATACGGATGGAGATCTGGTACAACCAGAGTGCTAGTACAATGGAAAGATTAAGAGTTTTCGAAAGGAAATGTCTTCGTGCATGTACTGGTTTGTACAGAAAGCCTGAGACGGATTGGAAGCATTATATATCGAATAGAAGAATTTATCAAACAATGGAAAGATTAAAAGTTTTCGAAAGGAAATGTCTTCGTGCATGTACTGGTTTGTACAGAAAGCCTGAGACGGATTGGAAGCATTATATATCGAATAGAAGAATTTATCAAACTGCTAAAGTGACAAGAGTCGATATCTTCATATTGCAACATCTTCGGAATCATATCGCAAGATCTGTGACTGTGAGTGAAAACCCCTGGATTTTACGGCCGTTCCACCCTACAGACGGGTATATTGCGACTTGCCTTGATATTGGCTTCATTCTTCCAGAAGTATTCGTGTATTTGGACATGAATCGATATGTTTTTGATTCTGACGGCGTCCCGGTCATATATCACATATATCGACGGGCCACCGATAAGAAGATAAAATATCCTCCGAGTTTGAGTTCACGAGACCAACAATTCCAATGGAGATACTCATTTGCTAGATTCGTTGAAGCTGATCGAATTGAGACGGCGCAATCCAGGTATTGGTGGCTGAATGACAATGTCTAAATTATTCGTGTTTATTTCCAGTTTTTGTGTTTTTCGTTATTTAGTTTTTGAGTTTCAGCTCATTATTGCTACATTTAGTGTTGTTGTTTATTTGTGTTAAAAATAAGGGATAGGTTAGGTATATGTTATGTTTATTATATTAGGTTAGAGATAAGGTTAAACGCTTAGGTCAGGAAAATCGTGATAGAATTTTTTAGTATAAGATAAAGTTTTTGATTGAATTTTATTAGAATTAGGTTATAACATATTAGGTGTAGGATCAAAGTTCACTGTTGTGTTAAAATTATAAATAACTTTGGAATAGTGTTGGTTGGTTTTTTCTTCTTTTTCCAATCGAATCGTAAAATATGTAATAATCTAAAATAATTTGAATTTTCTATGGTTTTAAATTTAGAGAGCCATTTGGGCCATTAAGATTTTGTATTGTTAAAGTTTGGAACTTGGTTTATATTCTTTTAAAATTTATAACGATTAGTATTGAATAAAGCGCTTTTGAAAAAAAAAATGAAAAACACGGGGTCAAGTAAATTTGTGGTTAGGTTGATCTCAACATTATTATTAGTTAATTGTGACTTTCTTGTATGCTTTATTTGAGTAAGGATCTGAGAAACTTTTCATCGATGATGGTAGCGGTAATGATGGCAGTGTTGATTTCCGGTTGGTGCTACTAATATTATTAAATTACGTATTAGATCGTTCAGTACTTATTGCGTTACTATTATTATGAAATTGCTTATATAATATCATTGTTGTACTAGCTGATGTCGATATACTAAAATAGCTGACATACATCGGGTGTACACAGGTATGTTGTCGACTTTTCGCATCACCACCCATGACATCGAATTGATCATTTTTTGAAAAAACTTCTTTTCGTGAAGGTCCCTCGAGCACCTAGGCAGACAGCTCGATCACTACAGTGAACCGTCAAAAAAAGCCTATTGAAAATAAACCCGCACAATGAATTACCATTGATTTAATGCCTTCCGTAAAACTGTCCCAGGACTAAGTCTCAGTAACATACTTCATACTGGGCCAAGTTGCAGCAATATCTCACCATCACCTCTTTGGAAGCCACTCACGACCATCATTGGAAAAGGAGGCAAGACGCAGACAAAGCCCGGGACTCCACGTCTGCAATATTGAAGCAGGTCAAATTGTCAGTGCAGCTATTCAAGCGTGGCTCTGATCTGGTCACCAAGTACAGTGACATCTTCTCAACAAGCCCGGATGACCAAGGCCGACCGAGTATGGTAACTCACGTCATAGATACACAGGGAGCCAAGCCAATTCGACAAGCACCGAGACGTCTCCCTATAGCCAAACAAGGAGAAGTGAGCGCGCTGATCTCGGACATGGAAAAACAAGGCGTTATTGAACCTTCTGTCAGTCCATGGGCCGTGCCTGTAGTTCTAGTAAAGAAAAAGGATGGTAGCACTCGTTTTTGTGTCGACTATAGGCAGCTTAACGACGTCACTAAGAAAGATAGTACCCGCTCCCACGCATCGATGACATCATGGAAACTTTGGCCGACGCAAAATGGTTTTCTGCACTTGATCTGCAGAGTGGCCACTGGCAGGTAGAAATCGACAAGAAGGACCGAGAGAAGACCGCATTTTCAGTTGGGACCGGATTGTGGCAATTTGTGGTGATGCCGTTTGGGCTTTGCAATGCTCTAGCCACTTTCGAACGCCTGATGGAATACGTGCTACGAGGCCTCACCTGGAAAACCTGCTTGGTGTATCTAGGTGACATAATTGTTATCGGGAGAACGTTCGAAGAGCATGTGCGGAACTTAGAAGAGGTTTTCTCCCAATTGCGACTGGCAAATTTGAAACTTAGTCCCGACAAGTGTACCCTTTTCGCAGCGGAAGCAAAATACCTGGGACACATGGTATCAGCAGAAGGGGTCAAAACAGACCCTGAGAACATTGAAGCCGTGAAAAGCTGGCCAACACCAAACAACAAGCGCCAACTACGAAGTTTTCTGGGTCTGGCGACCTACTATCGAAGATTCGTCAAAGACTTTGCCAAAATAGCTAAGTGTCTCCATCTGCTAACCGAGAAAAATCGTCCGTATGTCTGGAATGAACAAGGCCAGGTAGCTTTTGAGACCTTGAAGGAGAAGCTGTGTGAATCACCCGTACTGGCATATCCGAAACCCGGAAAAATGTTTGTAGTTGACACCGATGTGAGCTACTGGAGCTGTACTCTCGGAGCAGATCGATGGCGAAGAAAGAGTCCTCTCTTATTGCAGTCGAGTTCTCTCAAAAAGTGAGAGGAACTACTGCGTGACCAGGAAGGAGCTATTGGCTATAATAGAGGCCACCAAGCAGTTCCACAAGTATATATTTGGCCAGAAATTCGTTCTTCGAACGGACCATCCATCACTGAGATGGCTGCCTAACTTCAAAAACCCCGAGGGACAAGTTGCGAGATGGATCGAAAGATTGCAGTCATACGACTACGAAATTGTTTATCGGAAGGGCGGAGTTCATGGAAATGCTGACGCCCAATCTTGTCGTCCATGTCCAGCTAACTGCAAGCATTGCCGACGGATTGAGGAAAAGTAACCGCCCGTTGATCTGCGATTGATAACGGCGGAATTCGATGAAGGTTGGTCATCGGAGGAGATTCGAAATGCCGAGTTAGCCGATGAAGACATCGGACCATTGCTCGTATGGAAGGAGGCAACTGGGCGACCTGAGTGGAAGGACGTTTCGATGCATGGCGCCACCCTTAAAAGCTATTGGACACAATGGAACTCCCTTCAGGAGGAGGTCGAAATGGCGAAATGTGCGAGCTGCTGGAAATACGGAAAACGAGGACAACACCGCTGCATCCCCAATCCGATGGAATGGTCGAACGTTTCAACGGCACCCTCAATAAACACCTGGCCAAGATGGTTGACGAGAACCAAAGGGACTGGGACCGACACATCATATTATTTTTGATGGCGTACAGAGCTGCGGAACATGCATCGACGGGCGAAGCCCCAGCCGAAGTCATTTTTGGAAAGACTATTCGTCTGCCAGCTGATATAAAGTTCGGAACACCCCCTGAGAAACCCCAAACGGTTTCAGAGTACGCAAGTGAGCTAAGGCAACGGTTGAACCAGATACATCAGACAGTGCGAAAACACCTCGAATCGGCTACTGACCGCATGAAGACCAGCTATGATCTAAACGCAAATTCTACTGGCTTCCAGCAAGATGACTTGGTGTGGCTTTATAACCCGCAACGGCGAAAGGGTAGGTCTCCAAAGTTGCAACATAATTGGGAGGGACCATACCGAGTTACAAAGCGAATCAACGACGTCGTGTATCGCATACAGGAACACCGCAAGCCGAGAGCCGAAATGAAAATCGTGCACCTGGACCGTCTTGCCCCATATTACATTCAGGGAGAGTTGACTACAACTGGCGACACATCTTTTCGGGGCGAAAAGAACTGAGATGGGGGCAGTGCTACCTGTGCAAATAATTCAGCGAGCTACTGTTGCAGTTATTTTCGCAACTATTAAGAACATCATAATTAACGAATGTACTTGAAAGCACAAGAATCCACCAAGCATGATCAATATCTGAAAGTGATGTCACTGCGGCCATTCAGAATTGCTCGAATATTCCAGGTAGCTCTCGTTCGAACATTCGCCAATGCACGAGAAATGGATTGAATGACTAGAGACCCTATATAAAGCCGAGCTGAATGAATTACAACCGCGATATAGTAAAAACTGCGATAGAGTGGAGCGCGAGGTATAGGCGATATCGATTGATTGATTGTGAAGTGATTTTAGTTAAGACAGTTGAATTAAAAATTTATAGACAATGTGAAAAGTAAAATTGGTGAAATTGTTAAATAAATGATCGTGCATTTTTAGTAAACAAACTCTTTTAACTTAATTTAAAAGACTCTGCATTTTCACTTTTCCGGAACATTGAAATTATTGCGCGCGAACCATAACACGCGACAATATTATAATAAGGATGTACTATATGTCATTCATTAATTGCCGATGGCAACGATCGAAATACGGGACATTGACTGCGTGACGGATCTGGCCGAGGCCCGCTCGAGCCGATGGCAACGATCGAAATACGGGACATTGATTGCGTGACGGATCTGGCCGAGGTAGAAGCGGCCATCAAAAGGGAGTTCCCTAGCGTGGGAAGGATCAAAGCGAGACTGACACCAGAAAACAACAGTGGACAACGCATGGCCATAGTTGACTTGACCGAAAAGGATGCCAAACAATTCCTGAACATGGGCAAAGTACGAATAGGGTGGGTTGTCTGTAGGATACGGCAAAGAGCAACGCCTCTTCAATGTTTCAAATGCCTTGGTTATGGTCACACCACACAAGTATGCAAAGGACCCGATAGGAGTTCCCTATGTTACAAATGCCGTGAAATGGGACATAAAAGAAAAGAGTGTACGAAGGAGGCACACTGTATTCTTTGCAAGGATGCTGATCCAAAACCTGAATTTGGACACGTCTTGGGATCAGGAAAATGCCGGGTGTTCCAGGAAGCCCTAGCCAAGGCAAAATCAGAGCTCCGATGACCCTCATCCTGCAGCTAAACCTACACCGCAGTTCAACCGCCCAAAATCTGCTTGAGCAGTTTGCGAGGGACAGGAAAGCCGACTTCTTGCTGCTGCGTAAGCAACACCATAATAAAAGTCCTGCATTATGGTACTCTGATGAAACTGGTACTGCCGCTATCTGGGTTTGGAACAGTGACTTTCAAGTGGAGAGTTGTGGACGGGGGGATGGTTTCGTGTGGGTTCGGTGCTCAGGGATCACCTTCTTTAGTGTGTACCTAACGCCTAACGAGTCGATATCATCTTTCCAAGCCAAGCTTAATGCTTTGGAGGGCGCTGTCTCGAACGCAGAGGGCAAAGTGCTCGTTGGGGGCGACTTCAACGCCAAAGCAATCGAATGGGGCATGCCTCAGACGGATCCGCGGGGAAAACGAATCCTGGAAATGGCAGCCAGGACGGCCCTCATCGTACTAAACTCCGGAAATACGCCGACTTTCCGCCGTATTGGCTGTGAGGGAACCATACCGGACGTGACATTCGCCTCGGAGTCCTTAGAACGGAGGATGCACAACTGAAAAGTATTAGAGGACTACTCAGCCAGTGATCACCAGTGCATTCTGCTTGAGATAAGTGATGCTATCTCCCGACGTCCGTGCTCTCGGCCTTCTACAACTGGATGGAACATTGGAAGAATGGACGTCGAGAGGTTCATCAAGGTTCTCACAGCAGGTGAGCCGCTGCAGGGAGCTCCGGAGGGGACGGAAGAACTGGCAGCTCAAGACGTGGTGAACTCTACTATGAGCATAATCACGACTGGTTGCTGCGCTTCTATGCCCCATCGAAGACCCCGGCACGGCAAGCCCCTAGTGTACTGGTGGTCTACTGAAATCGCTGAAAAGCGAAGGGAGTGTCACAAGCTTCGGCGCGACGAGTCATGCAACCAGGTGGCAGCATATAAGTCGGCCAGGAAATGCCTTCGCAAACTGATCAACAGTAGCAAGGCTCGCTGCTGGCAAGACCTAGTGGACAACGTGAACAAGGATCCGTGGGGCCTTGGCTACAAGCTGGTCATGGGGAAACTTGGTGCCCTACGGAAGCCTTGTATACATGACGCGGAAAAGATGGACGCTATAGTGCGGGGACTCTTCCCCGCCCATCCCGTCCGTGTTGACGCTGTCCATTGTGAAACAGCAGTAGAGTGCCCACTCTTCACACAGCTGGAACTGGAGGAGGCAGTCCTCTCCTTGAAAGCGAGGAAGGCTCCAGGTCCAGATAGTGTTCCAGCTGAGGTGTTGCGGCTCGTCTATCACCATTGTCCTGACTTGCTGCTCAGCACATTCAACGCTTGCCTACGGGACGGGGGTTTCCCGGTACGAAGGAAGGTGGCGAGGCTTGTGCTGAGCGGCAAGGGGAAGGGAAATCTCGAATCGCCGTCTGCATACCGCCCGTTATGCATGCTAGACACGGCTGGGAAAGTGCTAGAGAAACTCATCAAGGGAAGACTCACTGACGCGATTCGTGCTGCTGGGGACCTATCTCCTCGGCAGTAC
>OZ017740.1:242773536-242803536 GCA_963969285.1 Odontomyia ornata | reverse complement strand
TATCAGCCAGATTTTGAAGCATTTCGCTTTTATACGAATCGCACACAACCGCTCTTTTATTTCCTTGAAATCAATAACATGCGATTTGAACTCCCCATCCACAATAAAGGCCACTCCAAATGCTCGTTTTCCAGTAGTCTGCCCACTTTTAAATTTTGTGTGCGATCTCATGTCTTGAATATCATTACCAGTCCAGTTCGTTTCCTGGATTGCCTGTTGGGAAAGGTCCTTAACAGCTCCAGGGTAATTGAGTGATCTGACATTCCAAGATCCAGTTCCATAGTCCGTCTGTATGTCGCAGCAGTTTTTCTCCGAATTCGTAGGAGCTACAGCCATAAAACTTTGTGGAAAGGTTGGAAGCTAAGACTTCGAGAAAATTTTGCGGTGAAAAATTTTTTGGAGGGTCCCCCCATATAGAGGAGTGGCCCTCAAAAAAAATTTGTTCATCAAAGGTGATCAAGTGTCGTGTCATATGAAAGGTTTCAATGAGATCTTTCCAAAATATCGGGGGAGGCACGAAAAGGGAAAATGCACGAGATTTAGGCGTACCCCCTCGCGATTGGAAACTTTTCATTCGAAAAATTTGAGAAAAATCATAAGTATAGACCCTTATGAGTAACACAACAACAAATATGTCAGAAGTCGAAATTCACTCAACTTTGTTAGTAATAGTATGATTTATCAATTTTACACTTCTTTGAATAAAATTAAGGGCACTCTCAAATTCAATAAATTGGTAAATCTCACTTTACCAGTTTAAGTATTACTATAAATTTCAGAAAGATCGAATCGTATTTAACAGAGTTATGGGAGTTTAAATTTCCCCGTACTACAACAGCAACTATACATGGTTATGGGACAATATGCACTTCCAATGAACTTAGATACTACGGGTTTGCTAAGATTTGCATGCACATTTCAGGAATTATATTCATGATGAATATCTTTGAGAATTTGTTCCACGGGTGACAGCCGTAATCGTAAAACAAAATGGCGACCGTTTGAAATGAGAATATTGCATAAAATTGTGTTATTCTTCGCGAACTTCAACATTTAAGGTACATGCTATTAACACTTGATTGAATCTTTTAGTGAATAACTGAAGATGAGCCTCTAAAAATGATCGATGAAAAAATTATGACGGGAGATCCAATAAGAAATAACTTAATGGTTGAAATTCGTTCAATTTTGCTAATAATAGTAGAATCTGAAAATTGAATAATTTCGCCAGTAAAAGTGCATCAGTATGATTAAATTGGATTAAAGTAGATATTTAAGTGTCATTTAAAAGGTCCTTATACTCTATGAGTTTTAATAGAATGTGCACGTGTTTTTCTTAAAACCACATGGGCTTTCCATCAAACCAGACACTACACTTTTGATTGCATTTTCTCAAAATATATAACAAAAAGTCATTTAAGATTCGGCTTGGTTAATGATTTTAGCAATATTGCAACAAAATGTTGGCCAGTTAAAATGGAGCAGCACTGGTTTTACTTTTAAAGCAAAAATATATTTGTTGTGCATGTCATTAACGTTTTTCTTGAATTGAGTACAAAACCCTTCTGACACGAGCGTCGTTCTGTCTACCCAACTTGTTTCGTTTGTGAGGTTGTTGCCGTGAGTCTAATCCACTGCTAGTCTCTTCTGCAGGTTTCGAATCATTTTAGGGGTTTCCAGCGACGAGGGGTTAAGGAGGTGTAAGTAGGATTTAGTAGCACAGCTGTAGATGTATTTACAGTTATTAGCATTTTTTGGCATTTAATGTCCCATCATTGAGAAACCAGTAAACCCAATGTGCGACCCCGAGAACATTTACTACCATTTAATCGTGGGATTTAGGATGATGAATCATGGAAACTGTGGGCTGGGGAAACAAGGGGTTCCCTCCTCTTTTCTCAAACGGGCTTGGGGCGGATATATATATATATATATATATATATATATATATATATATATATATATATATATATATATATATATATATATATGTATATATATATGTATATATATATATATATATATATATATATATATATATATATATATATATATATATATATATATATATAGGGTGCGTACGGTATTTGAGGACAATTAGAGAGTAAAATTAATTAGCTTGTGTTTTTGACAAAATTTAATGAAATTTCAGGAATTTTTTATACAACGTTAAATTAATATATGGCTATAAAGTTATATAATAAAATCGCCATTAGCAGCAATAACCTCTTCGATCCGGCTGCGGAAACGATTACATGCCCGAATCAAATGCTCCTTGTTCATATTGACCATAACGACATTAATAGCAGTCTTCAGCGAAGAAGTGGTATTATGAGGACGCTTATTGGTCTTACGCTCAACTACGCCCCATACGTAATAATCCAAAGGATGAAAGTCTGTGGAGCTAGGTGGCCATAGGCTCGGTGTTATGTGGTAATGAAAATTTTCGGCCATCCAATCTTGTGTCGCCATCTTGTTGAAAAATGTATGGTCTGCCTCCGCTTTCATTGTCTATCCAGGGTTTCATTACCGTCTCCAAAACCTCGATGTATGCAGCAGAGTTCACTCGAAGTCCTTGAGTAAAAAAGTGTTGTGGCATAACATGTCTTTCGTTGCTGACAACACCTTAAACCATAACAGTGGCTGCAAATTTTGTGTGCATAACAACAGAAACCTCCATAGGATTTGAACATAGCCATCTGTCATTTCTGCGATTGGTCTTTTGATCTTGGTCAAAAATTTTTTTTCGTCGGAAAAAAACCAGAACATTTTGGGCGCCTCAGGGTATTTGATTTTGTTTAAAAGACGTTTTGATCGGATAACTCTCTGTTCCCATGTTCGTCCCGACATGAACTGTCCTCTGCGCATCACGTAGGACTTATACCGAAGGTCTTCGTGTTCAACTCTACGAATAAGGCGCTCAGAAACATGAAGCTCACTAGCAAGGACCCACATTGATTTTGAATTGTCCTCGTCTATGATCGCTTGCACTTGCTCTAAAAATTCTGCAGATCGGACAGCGTTAGAACGTTGTTCGTGCTTTTTGCGTTTTGCACCCGATTCTGTATCGCCTCCTGATGCTTCCAATTCACGGCGAACCTTATACCCGAATGAACGGGTGCAATTAAGAAAATTAGAGATCTCTAAATCTGTATGTTTCGCACATATAGCGACGATGACAGCATGTCTCTTCATTTCTTGAGTGATGTTGTAGTCTGCCATTTCTACTGAAAAGGAAAAAAAAAATAAAAAAAAATTCGCGAAGTTATAGTCACATTTATACATCCTAATACTAAGCAACGCTACATAAACCCAAATCCATGCACACCACCCCTTAAAGCACAACCTAAGCTCCACAAACCCAATATTCCTATCCGTCCTGTCGTCAACTACCGCCCAGCTCCTGCATACCAATTAGCACGGTACTTGGCAACGATAATGGCTGATGTCGTGCACCTTGACGACAAATACGCATTAAAGAACAGCCGCGAGCTAGCAAATTCTACCACTTCTTTAAAATTGACTGAAAATTGTCAACTTTTATCATTAGACATCACCAACCTCTATATGTCTATCCCTGTCGATGAAACACTGGCCATACTAAAAGAAAAACTTTCATTCAACAACAGCCGACGATTCACAGATCAAATACTCAATCTCATAAAGACCACAATCAAACAGAACTATTTTAAGTTCAATAGCAACACGTACATTGCCAAAGACGGTCTGGGTATGGGACATCCAATGTCCTCAATAATGTCAGAAATATTCTTACAATCTTTGGAAGAAGTCTTTATACCCAAAGTTGTCAAAAGATTCAATGTAATATTTTACAGACGATATGTGGATGACTGTTTCATTGTTATTGACTCACAAGAAAATAAACAAGACGAACTACTTGCCTATATGAATGAAATTCACCCGAATATAAAGTTCACTATGGAAAAAGAAACAAACGGACAACTCAACTATATGGACCTAACTGTGACACGTGAACAAACACGATTGGACTACAAAATATACAGAAAACCAACCACAACTGATCATACCATACATGAAACATCTAACCACCCCGCACAACATAAGCTAGCAGCGTACAGATCAATGGTGCAGAGGCTTCACTCCATCCCCATGACTCCTACTAACTACTCCAACGAACTAAACAACATTTACAGAATAGCTAATAATAACGGATACAAACAATGCGACATTGACAAACTAGTCACACAGTACAAACAAAAACAGGAACGCCAACCGACGGAAACTCATAAGAACGACCAACAGTGGGTATCGTTAACATACGTAGGCAAAGAGACATACAAACTATCAAACTTCCTTAGGAAATACAACTTGCAAACTGCATTCAAAACGAACAACAACATTGGAAACAAACTGAAGCCAAAACTGAATGACACATCGATATACGAAGGCAGCGGCATATACAAACTGACATGCAAGGACTGCGACATGGTATATATAGGAAGGACAACACGAAAACTAACGACAAGATACAAAGAGCACCTACGATCTTTCTTATACAACAAGGCAGACTCCAATTATGCGACGCACCTTCAAAACCACGCACATGAGCCTGATGCTATGACAAACTCTATGAAATTGCTACACAAACAAAACAAAGGACCAAGACTTGACATCCTAGAAAGGCTTGAAATTTATAAACATAGAAAGACAGACGGTGACATTATCAACGAACAACTTGTTACCAATTCCGACGCAATTTTCTCAGTCCTAGACCACACTCTTAGACGAAAACGGAAACGAGATGAAACAGAACAAACGGACAGCCAACAAGCAAAAAAACAAAAACATAATATCCCCCCTACGTGGCATAATTAAGTAAGTTACTTCCTGACCTCATTACCCATCCACTAATTACCCATCCACTAATTACCCATCCGCTAATTACCCATCCGCTAATTACCTATTCGCTAATTACCCATCCTACGACTATATAAAGTCGCTCCCTTCAACACATCCTTTAGACAATGAAGATGACTCAAAGTAGTCGAAACGCGTCTGCTCACACAACTAAGCAAGGCCCGACGGCTTTTAAAAAAAAAAAAAAAAAAAAAAAAAAAAATTTATGTATGTCATCGAATACCGTACGCACCCTATATATATATATAATATATATATATATATATATATATATATATATATATATATATATATATATATATACATATATATATATATATATATATATATATATATATATATATATTTATATTAATATATATATACATATATATATATATATATATATATATATATATATATATATATATATATATTTATATATATATATATATATATATATATATATATATATATATATATATATATTTATATATATATAAATATATATATATATATATATATATATATATATATATATATATATATATATATATATATATATATCTATATCTATATATATATATATACACACACAATCTATGTATATATACAATCTATATATATATATATATATATACATATATATATATATATATATATATATATATATATATATATATATATATATATATATATACAATCTATGTATATATATATATATATATATATATATATATATATATATACGAGTATATATATATATATATATATATATATATATATATATATATATATATATATATATATATATATATATATACAATCTATATATATACATATATATATATATATATATATATACATATATATATATATATATATATATATATATATATATATATATATATATACAATCTATATATATACATATATATATATATATATATATATATATATATATATATATATGTATATATATATATATATATATATATATATATATATATATATATATATATATATATATATATATATATACATGTACAAATAATTCTACGAGCTACTGTCCCAATTGTTTTCACAACCACTAAGAACATCAACAAAATTAATTTACTCGAAACCACGAGAACCCAACAAGCATCAACATCTGAAAGTGAGTCATTGCTCCATTCATTCACGCTGCTCGAAAGTTCCCGCAAATTCGCCAATGTACGAGAACTGGGTTGAATGACTACAGACCCTATATAAAGGCGAACTGAATGAATGGGGGAAATCATTCATTCAACCGCGATAGTAAACACGGCGATAGTGTGTGGAGTGTGAATAGCGATCAAGTAATAGTGAAGTGATTTTAAAAGACAATTGCGATAGGAATTTATGGACAAGTGGAAGTTTTAATTTTAATAGTGAGAATTAAAATTGTGAAATAATTAATAAGTGATTGTGCACTTTTAAGTACTGGAATAAACTCTTTTAACTTAAATTAAAGACATTGCGTTTTCACTTCCCCGGAACATTAAAATTATTGGCCGCGAACCACAACACGCGACAATGGTGTCAAGAAGTGAGAAAGAAAATTTTAGAAGTGAAAACGTTTAAACAATTTTAAAGAGCACAATAGTGAAAATTAACGTGGAAACTGGTGGAAAAATTGCCGAAACAATAAAAATGCCAGGAAACTTACATCTAAAAATCAATCAATTGAGCATATCGGAGCTCAAAGAGGAGTTGGAACAGCGAAATCTGGCCACGCAATGTACAAAGGCCATACTGATTGCACGCTTGCGTGACGGGTTTGAATCGGAAGGTGCGTATCTGGATTCGGGTGAGCCTACAGATGCAGAAAAAGGCGCAGAAGGTGGTGAAGCCGAAACACCAAAACCAAAGGAACCAGAAAATGCACTGATGCAAATCTTGATGCTGATGCAGCAAGAGCAGCGACAACAGTCTTCTAATTTAACTGCGAAGCTAAATGAACAATTAGCAAAAATGGACCAACAAGCGATCCAAATCAAGGCGGATTTGCAAAAACAGTCAACCAAAATAAAGGCGGAGCTCGGTAGTCTGAACCAGCAAATTAAATGCGTCGAGGAAAAGGTTTATCAAGTCGAGGAGAGAATTAACCATGAGATTAGCCAGGTTGAGGAGAGAATGAACCATGAGATGGAAAAAATGAAAAAGGACTTGGAAGCAGCGAAGGCAGTAGTAACCACCTCACCAGCCCCGCTTATAACCGCAGCGCAAAGCTCATCCAGAAATGTGAAAGCACCAATATTCGACGGGCAAACGGTGTGGACTATTTACAAAACCCAGTTTGAAGCAGCCGCTAGCGTAAATCACTGGAATGAGCAGTTACGAGCAACTGCATTGATTCTTGCTCTAAGAGGCCCAGCTGGTGAGCTGTTGCAGACGATCCCCTTTGGATTGCACTCAAACCCGATTGCTATAATGAATGCGCTCGACATGCGTTATGGAGACGATCATCTAAAGCAGATTTATCGGTCACAGCTAAGGCATCGGGTGCAGAAGTCTGGTGAAACCCTACAGCAGCTAGCCCAAGATATTGAGCGACTGGCACTTTTGGCTTCCCCAGCCTACGACCTAGAACATCGAGATGATGCGGCGACAGAAGCATTCATCAGCGCCCTAAAGGACCAGGAATTGTAACAAGCCGTGCGATTAGCTCAAAAGGAGACGGTTAAGGACGCATTGGTTTATAGACTGAACTGTGAGGCAGCGAAAAAGGCGACTCGTAGCACAGCCTGGCTCCATGAGGTAATGGCAAACGAGTGCAGGTGTGAGCGCGTGGAAAATGAGCGAGAGCGGCAGGTAAATGGTGCGCCTAGATGCTGGAATTGCGGAGAGAAGGGGCACCTGCAAAGAGACTGCAAGAAGCGAAGAAAACGGAGGTATTGTCTAGGATGGTGGAGATCCAGACCGTGTCTGGATCTCCACCATAGAATGGAAGCCCAACAAACTGGAAGGGCCAACTTCGTCGGGCGGACGTTGTCTAGAAGGACCGACATCCCCAGCACCTCCATCGCCGTGTCAAGGCAACATCTTGGAGAAGCAGACTTATGCCTTCTGGGTCAAGTTGATGAAGAACATTGCACCATAACAAACGACACACCAGTGCACCAGCAACCCGATCGACTATCCGACCAGACCTAGTGAGGCCCCAACTACTTCATCAGGGCGGAGCTAATTGCAAGCATTGCCGACTGATTGAAGAAAAGGAACCGCCCGTTGATCTGCGATTGATAACGGCCGAATCCGATGAAGGTTGGTCACCGGAGGAGATTCGAAATGCCCAGTTAGCCGATGAAGACATCGGACCATTGCTCGCGTGGAAGGAGACAATTGGGCGACCTGAGTGGAAAGACGTTTCAATGCATGGCGCAACCTTGAAAAGCTATTGGGCACAATGGAACCTTTTTTCAGGTGGAGGATGGCATACTCAAGTGAAAATGGGAAACGGTGGATGGCAGCTCCTATAGGATGCAAACAATACTTCCCAAAAGCCGAATCCACGATGTGGTTAAGGAGATGCACGAAGGATCCTCGGGAGGCCACCTTGGTGTTAACAAGACCTTAGCGAAATTGCGGGAAAGGTTCTACTGGCTCCACGCTCGAGAAGACGTAGAGGACTGGTGTCGCAGATGCACAATTTGCGCTTCCGTCAAAGGCCCAAAGCGACTGAGAGGACAAATGCAAACCTATAACGTGGGAGTGCCGTTTGAAAGGATTGCTGTTGACATCGCAAGGACCCTTTCCTGAATCCGAATGGGGAAATCGATACACGCTGGTTGTAGCCGATTATTTCAGCTAGTGGCCCGAGGTCTACCCCATTCCCAACCAGGAAACAACTACTGTAGCCATCAGCTAGTGTTAAACTGGGTCAGTAGGTACGGCGTACCTTGTGAACTACATTCAGATCATGGTCGAAACTTCGAATCACTGGTTTTTAGCGAAATGTGCGAGCTGCTGGGAATACGGAAAACGAGGACAACACCGCTGCATCCCCAATCCGATGGAATGGTCGAACGTTTCAACGGCACGCTCAATAAACACCTTGCCAAGATGGTTGACGAGAACCAAAGGGACTGGGACCGACACATTCCACTGTTTTCGATGGCGTACAGAGCTGCCGAACATGCATCGACGGGCCAAGCCCCAGCAAGTCATTTTTGGAAAGACTATTCGTCTGCCAGCTGACATAAAGTTCGGAGCACCCCCCGAGAAACCCCAAACCATCTCGGAGTACGCAAGTGAGCTAAGACAACGGTTGAACCAGATACATCGGACAGTGCGAACACACCTCGAATCGGCTACTGACCGCATGAAGACCAGGTATGATCTAAAGGCAAATTCTACTGGCCTCCAGCAAGATGACTTGGTGTGGTTATATAACCCACAACGGCGAAAGGGTAGGTCTCCAAAGTTGCAACATAATTGGGAGGGATCATACCGAGTTACAAAGCGAATCAACGACGTCGTATACCGGAACACCGCAAGCCAAGAGCCAAAATGAAAATCGTGCACCTGGACCGTCTTGCCCCATATTACCTCCAGCGAGAATTGACTACAACTTGCGACACATCTTTTCGGGGCGAAAAGAACTGAGGTGGGGGCAGTGTTACATGTACAAATAATTCTGCGAGCTACTGTCGCAATTGTTTTCACAACCATTAAGAACATCAACAAAATGAATTTACTCGAAACCACGAGAACCCAACAAGCATCAACATCTGAAAGTGAGTCACTGCTCCATTCATTCACGCTGCTCGAAAGTTCCCGTTAATTCGCCAATGTACGAGAACTGGGTTGAATGACTACAGACCCTATATAAAGGCGAGCTGAATGAATGGGGGAAATCATTCATTCAACCGCGATAGTAAACACGGCGATAGTGTGGAGTGTGAATAGCGATCAAGTAATAGTGAAGTGATTTTAAAAGACAATTGCGATAGGAATTTATGGACAAGTGGAAGTTTTAATTTTAATAGTGAGAATTAAAATTGTGAAATAATTAATAAGTGATTGTGCACTTTTAAGTACTGGAATAAACTCTTTTAACTTAAATTAAAGACATTGCGTTTTCACTTCCCCGGAACATTAAAAGTATTGGCCGCGAACCACAACACGCGACAATATATATATATATATATATATATATATATATATATATATATATATATATATATATATACAATCTATATATATATTATTCTTCTTTGTAGCACTACAGCCCCTCTCGGGCCTTCGTCTAGAGATAGTTAGAGTATCTCATTTTCATGACCGTATTGATTTTTTCGCAAGTTGGTATGGTCAGTACCATGCTCCCGTGTGCCTCCTCAGCTATGATATGATCTGATTAAATCAGTACATATCACCACTGAGTGAACACTCATAGTCTGTCCGAAAAATCCCCTGAATTAAATCACATTGCTCCCAACGAGATTTGAACCTGGGACCTTCGGCTTATGCGTTCATGCTCTAACCACAAGGCCACACAGATATATATATATATATATATATATATATATATATATATATATATATATATAAATATTATATACAGTACCTTGCTATATTATTAGACCCACGGACAAAATGCGTGTTTTTTTTTATTTTGAAGGTGGGTATTGCTACAGAATTAAGTACTTTTACGGTCATGCATTGGTCAAAAAATCTAAGTTGATTTTTTTTTTTAAACGAATAATCTTTAATGTCCCCTCAGAGAGGACATACAAGTGCTATGCTGAACTTAAGATGTCCCCTAAGAAGAAATAATCAATTACAAAGGATGGAAAACGACGAAACTTTAATGGGCGTAGTTTTTGTTGTGTCCGAAGGTCAAATTCTCAGTGAAGAGTGGAGACTTTCTAACAAGAAACAATTATATGATATGTTGAATGATCTTCCTGTGGCTGAAAGCGTGAAATTACAGCAATTGCAATTGGCGAATCAAGTCGATAGGGTGAATCACCATTGATTTTCAAGGCGAATGTTTAGGGTTAAAGCAAAACAGAAACTTCTAGAAGGAAACCCAACCTGTTAGGGAGTTTTAAATAGCCGACAATTAACCTCTATGATTTTATTTCAGAATTCCTCAAATGTCCAGTCAAAACCAAAGGTTACATCAAATTTCCTTATTTCTGCTTCGACTCCCCGGAAACACATAGGAAGCTTTAATGCCTGATTCTAAAAGTTCTCATTAAAACGTTTAATATACCCAGCTTAGTGTCATTTTGATAAAATAAGCAATGACATCCATGAAAATCGAAAACAAAATACTTATGTGCTTGTTAGGTACTATTAGTCTGTTTAATAAGCTTAACAAAGTGGTAGCTGGTAGAAATTATTTCATTGTTTATGGATAAGCCAAAATACTTGAACTATGCATAAAAATATTTAGCTGACGTACGTACGTTCATATAAGCTGCATTTTATAGATGAGATCTTGTCACTTTATGTCATAAACTAGTTCATCTTTATTATGCGTGGAAATTAAATTGTACGACAATAATACTCTGAAGTGTATTTGATTTGAAAAATTTAGAAGTTTAAGCCTTTTTACAACATGCGCTTATCATGTATGAAAGTATGAGCATAATACACAAAAGTATAAAGAGTGTTTGCTTATGTTTCAAATCGATGTTATGGAAGCAATTTATTGCATTTTACTGTAATACTAATTCGTAATGAATTTTCCCTCATCAATGAATTAAGGGTGATCATTTCAAACTCCATTTTGGCTTGGCCTAAATGAAACTATTGAGTAAATATTGTCTTAAATTTTCTCCGTTCAAAATATTTTAATACTTGGAGTTTTTTTTTTCTTATTTTCGGTGGTACGTAATAGCAATGATGGTGGATGACCAAGGCAATCACTTCAACTCAGTTATTGGAAGGAGACTGGGCAGTGAGCATATTAATAGTGAATTTTCAGCTGATCGTGAAGATTCTCCCCTGCAAATCAATAGATCTAGTATGTCAAAGACTGAGAATATGTTTGGACAATTAATTTCAAAATAAATTTAATAATAAATTTTATGAATAGACAGCCGTGTCTTTAACATTTTTATTCTTTTTTTCGCAAAGCTTCTTCCAGTGAACGGCATGATATACCAGAATTAGAGGCCAGATCCCATTCAATACCTACCCAGAAATTTGGAGTTTTTGAACGTCTTGGTGCAAATACAGAAACATTTTTGGAAGTGAATTTTAAAACCTGGGGTGAATTCTTTGCTGAACATGCATGGTGGACCCTCTTTTCAGGTATAAAAAATCAGTGACTTTTGGATATAGCAGATTAATATATGAAAACACATTTTTAGGATTTTGCTTCGTTATAATGACTGGTTGCGGTATTAAATTCTTAAATATCACAACAGATCCCGTGCAACTTTGGGCGTCACCAACATCAAGGTCGCGTGTAGAGCGAGAATATTTTGATTCTAATTTCCAACCATTTTACCGAATAGAACAGGTAAGCCAATTTTAAGTTCATTTGATGGAATAATACACGCTACTTGTTTGATTTTCACTTGAAACAGAGATACGGAATTATGCACTGTGCCATTATGTATTTATGTTTTGTTTTGATTTTGAAACGTATGCTAGAAAAGTTGACTTTGATTCCATACATCTATATCTGCGTCAAGGCATAAGTGAAAGAATTTAATGATTTATTATTGATTTAATTGGTAAATTTTTTTCTGGTGTCAAACGAGCATCAGTTTGCTAAATTTCTATAAGATGTATAAAATTTCAGATGTAATGATTTTACTCATTCTCGTCCTTGATTCCTCTAGGAAATCTAAATCGACCTGAACGATTTGAAGATGTTAAGTCTAGACACGTTGTTACGGGAAAATTCCAGGGTTATCTAGGCTAACCGCTCCGAACACTACCACACCAATCGTATTACGCTTTTAAAGGATATAATCCCGAACCGCACTCGATTAGGTTTTTATTCCAATAATGTAGAATTTGAATACAAGGAACTGATTGTATCCATAATCTATAGATAAATAGGCTTCCATTAATTGACATATATGCCACATCAGACACAACATTAACCGACTGCTGCAATGGCTGAACAATTAGCCAGGCAGCATTCACATCCCGAACAAACAGCTCATCGTCATATACCAAATGCTACCACATCAACTAGATCAGACGATGAAGACAGCAAATTTAATTAAACGATCGTTCCACGTTGATTTTTTTTACGATTTCGTTTAATAAACGTTCATCAGGGCTCAACATCATTTAGATGCATACGGTGCATTGGTAAGACGACATAATTAAATGTATCGAAGGCACCCGATTATCATTACGAATATCATGATTGCTAATATTGTTGCAATCGGTAATATTTGCTTTTATCACCAAATGATGTATTACATGAAAAACGAACGAAAACGCTGCAGATGTCCATTTGTGAATGGAACATTAATCAAAAGAAAACCATAACACATAGTGATTCAGCTCTTTGATGTGACGACATCGATAGGTTAATTTGATCAAGTAATGATCTGAGTTACAATTGGCTTCTCGGTATCTACGGAAGTCAAGTATGCTCGAGGCTCAACGTTCTTGGATCAGAACATGGTTGATCTGATTTTGTGTTGCCATCCGATGATATCCAGTTCATTTTATGAATCCGTCGATGTGGGAAGCAAGTCGAACGTATAACTAGATTTCTGCTACGTGCAAAGTCAATCAGGCGCTGGCCGTTGTCATTTGTTTCGTCGTGGAAGCTATATCCTCCAGTCATTCCCCGATGAAATAGCTCATTGCCAACCTCAGTGTTGAAATCACCCAGAATTATTTTTGTGTCGTTTGTAGGCAATGAATCGACTAGTCCTTCCAGGTGATTGTACAACGTTTCCTTCGTTTCTTCGTCCTTTACTTCGGTCGGGGCGTGAACGTTTATCAGCCAGATGTTGAAGATCGCCCAGAACCGTTCATTGACTGCCTTGAAATCAATAACATGCGATTTGAACTCCTTATCCACAATGAAGGCCACTCCGAATTCTCGTTTTTGAGTAGGCTTCCCACTTTTGAATATTATGTGCGATCTCATGTCTTGAATATCATTTCCAGTCCATTTCGTTTCCTGGATTGCCAGTATTTTTAATTTATATTGCTAGCCTGTTGTAAAAGGTCCTTAGCAGCGCCAGGGTAATTGAGTGATCTGATCCCATGCTATAGTCCTTTTTCCGATTGCGAGGCCCTGGAAACGAAACTTATTTTTGGCGATTTCTGAGTGTTCAACAGGAGATGAGGAGCGTTCCAGCATGTCGCAGATATTTACTACCATTTTTTGAAATGACGTCGACTTTATTTTTACGTCTTTTTTTGATGATTTTTATTAATTATAAAGCAAAGCAAAATTGCAGACCACCGTTTGTTCAGTTTCACACTCATGCCTAATGATCTGGGACGAATTTCGTTGGACGTAGCACTAATATACTCACTTGAATGATTCTGGTGCGTACGCGAATGCCACCTTGTATACCTAAACAAAATATTCTGATCCAAATTACTTTCGAAGTTAAACTCACTATTTTCTCTTTGAATACATTTATTCATTTAATAAAAAACATATATTCATTTTGCTCAGCTGCTAGCATAGATTCAGTTGCGGCCTCCCGTTTACGATGCTGCTCTTCCTTGAATTCCGTCTCCAACGCTTTAAATTTCTGCTTACACTCCTCCCGCTCCGCTTTCGTCACAGCGAGATGCGCCAATCGGCACAGGTTGCTGCATCTACGGCGATAGTCGATGATGCGCCCACCTCTTTGCCGCTGTTTTTCCGACTCGACCAAGGGCGTATTAAGGGGCCTGGCCAACCGCGCAAGATAAATCTCGATGAGGATTGGTCTCGGACCCGCTCTGGGCGTCGAGCGATTGCTTCCTCAAGAGTTGGACGGGATTGTGATGACATCACAGGCCACTGGTGAAGGTTGGTAGTCGTTCAGTCGCTGATTATGTGTGCCGGTTGTCAGGTTGCTGGTGGTGCGTGCCGGCTGCATGGTCGCTGGTGGCAAAATTGGGAAACCCGTGATAATTTGCTCTGATCGCTGGTGGTGTGTGCTGATTGAGAAATTGCGATGACTAGCTTGAATTACCGATACTAGCCTGGTTGTCTGGTCATTGGCTATGCTTACTCGTTGCACGGTCGCTGATGGCACCTGCCGGTTGCACGGTCGAGATCGGTGGTGGTGCGTGCAGATTACACAGCCGCTGGTGGCAATATAGAGAAATTGCGATAGCGTCCTCGTTCCTGGACAAAATGCCTTAGGAATGCTACTGCTCGGGCAGGAGCTCGATTTTCCTCCATTAGCTTATTAGTCTTTTTGTTTCTGACTGATATATTTATCACAACTTCTTTCTTTCATTTTATTTTACTTTTCAAATTTTAAGGAGATACAGGAATATTTTTGTATTTTGTTTTATATTTCTGCATGTTATTTTGTTTTAATTATTCTCTAACATTTCATAATATCAATTTCTATGTTATGATTTACCATGATGTTTTTAAAACAAATTTTTTCTATACTTACATAATTTTGAATTTTTATTTACAGTTTAAATACCATTATATGAGCGGAAGATACAAAATTCCAACTAGTTTCGTTATTACTTCATTTTACATTTGAGCTATTTAATATTTGCTACAAATTGTTTTTGCTCTTTAGTTTGATGAACTCGCAGTTTTTCCTACTACTCTTTTTCCCATTCATTCAGCTCGGCTTTCTATAGGGTCTCTAGTCATTTTAATCCATTTCTCGTATATTGCTAAATGTTCTGACGAGAATCACCTGGGATATTCGAGAAATTCTGAATACCCGCAGGGACGTTACTTGCTTACTTTTAGATATTGATCGTGGATCTACTTGATCCATTCTTGTGCTTTCGAGTACATGCTTTTGATGTCATTCGTTAATTTTTCTTGGTTGCTTCTTTTCAATCAATGTTGATCATGATGTTATAAACAGTTGCGACAAGAATTGCGACAGTAGCTCGCAGAATTGTTTCGACATATAACACTGTCCCCACCTCAGTTCTTTTCGCCCCGAAAAGATGTCGCCAGTAGCAGTTAAGTCTCCCTGGATGTAAAATGGGGCAAGACGGTCCAGGTGCACGATTTTCATTTCGGCTCTCGGATTACGGTGTTCCTGTATGCGATATACGACGTCGTTGATTTGCTTTGTAACTCGATGTGGTCCCTCTCAATTATGCTGCAACTTTGGAGACATACCCTTCCGCCGTTGTGCGTTATTTAGCCACACGAAGTCATCTTGCTGGAAGCCAGTAGAATTTGGCTTCAGATCATACCTGGTCTTCATGCGGTCAGTAGCCAATTCGAGGTGTTTTCGTACTGTATGATGTATCTGGTCCAACTGTTGCCTGAGCTCACTTGCGTACTTCGAGATCGTTTGGGATTTCTCAGGGGGTGTTCCGAATTTTACATATATCAGCCGGCAGACGGATAGTCTTTCCAAAAATGACTTTGGCTGGGGCATCGCCCGTCGATGCATGTTCGGGCAGCTCTATACGCCATCAAGAATAATGGGGTGGGCCGGTCCCAGTCCTTTTGGTTCTCGTCAACCATTTTGGCCAGGTGTTGAGTGAGCCGTTAAAATGTTCAACCATCCCATCGGATTGGGAATGCAGAGGTGTTGTCCTTGTTTTCTGTATTCCCAGCAGCTCGCACATTTCGCCGAAAACAAGTGACTCAAAGTTTCGGCCTTGATCCGAATGTAGTTCGCAAGGTACGCCGCCTACTGACGCAATCTAACACTAGCTGTTCGGCTACAGCAGTTGCTTGCTGGTTGGGAATGAGGTAGACCTCGGGCCACTTGTTGAAATAATCCGCCACAACCACCGTGTATCGATTTCCCCATTCGGATTCAGGAAAGGGTCCTGCGATGTCAACAGTAATCCTTTCAAACGGCACCCCCACGTTGTAGGTTTGCATTTGTCCTCTCAATCGTCGCTTTGACAGAAGCGCAAATTGTGCATCTACGACACCTGTCCTCTACGTCTTCTCGAGCGTGGGGCCAGTAGAACCTTTCCCGCAATTTCGCTAAGGTCTTGTTAACACCAAGGTGGCCTCCCGAGGATCCTTCATGCATCTCCTTAACCACATCGTGGATTCGGCTTTTGGGAAGTATAGTTTGCATCCTATGGGAGCTGCCATCCGCCTCCAACTGAAGGGAGCTCCATTGTGCCCAATAGCTTTTCAGGGTGGCGCCATGCATTGAAACGTCCTTCCACTCAGGTCGCCCAGTTGTCTCCTATAATACAAGCAATGGTCCGATGTCTTCATCGGCTAGCTGGGCGTTTTGAATTTCCTCCAATGGAAAACCTTCATCGATTTCGGCCGTTATCACTCGCAGATCAACGGTCGGCTCCTTTTCCTCAATCCATCGGCAATGCTTGCAGTTAGCTGGACATGGACGACGAGATTGGGCGTCAGCATTTCCATGAACTCCGCCCTTCAGATGAACAATTTTGTAAACGTATGACTACAATCTTTCGATTAAACAGTCATCTCAGCGATGCATGGTCCGTTCGAAGAACAAATTTCTGGCCATATAGGTACTTGTGGAACTGCTTGGTGGCCTCTGTTATAGCCAATAGCTCCTTCCTGGTCACCCAGTAGTTCCTCTCACTTTTTGAGAGAACTCGACTGCAATAAGAGAGGACTCTTTCTTCGCCATTGATCTGCTGGGAGAGTACAGCTCCAATACCGCCATTGCTTGCATCGGTGTCAACTACAAACATTTTTCCGGGTTTCGGATATGCCAGCACGGGTGATTCACACAGCTTTTCCTTCAGGGTCTCGAAGGCTGTCGGGCATTGTTCATTCCAGACATACGGACGATTTTTCTCGGTTAGCTGATGGAGACGTTTACCTATTTTGGGAAAGTCTTTGACGAATCTTCGATAGTAGGTCGCCAGACCCAGAAAACTTCGTAGTTGGCGCTTGTTGTTTGGTGTTGGCCAGCTTTTGACTCCTTCTGCTGATAAAACGTGTCCCAGGTATTTTACTTCAGCTGCAAAAAGGGTACACTTGTCGGGATTAAGTTTCAGATTCGCCAGTCAACATGTATGTGTCAGGATAATCAGCATACTAGTAGTGTTTAGTACTCCGATCAATACCCGAGATGGGTTCAGTAGGGAATTAGCTATGATAACTCCATCGCGAATTTCTTGAGAATGACATATCATTTTCCGCGGCAATTTTAAGGGAACTTCCACTATCTGTTGGGTACGAGGACGCAAGGTGACAGTCTTTCCTTAAGTTACCGTGTACCTTAATAGCTAATTTTTTTATCAGGCTTAATTCTGCGCCAGTTAATGTATTTGAAGGTTGAACTCCTATATCTAGGGGTAGAGTGGCAGAAAACTCTTTGGTTTCGCTGAAATTAGTGTTTAGTAATCGAGCAGTCACACAAGCAAATTGCTTGAAAACCTTCCTATCTCCTATTAAAAATTTTAATGGCGTATATTGAATTCCATTCATAATCGTAATTTGTGAAGTAGTTTTCTTTCTTATGATTATTATTAAATGTTATTTTTATCAATTCTCCTTTATATTAATGTTTCCCTTTAATTGTATTCTTCATGAGATTAAACCTTTATTACTATTTAGAATCTTTTTCATTTTTCTTTACTTCAGTTAATTTTTCTTGGAAAATTGTAAATCTGCCAATTAAAATTTTGAACCTCGGAACACAGATTTAGTGCACCCCAATAGTGTATTACATTACCGAAGGCAAGCTAACTAGGCTGAGCGAGCAGCTGATGCATTTACCGTATACACGAGAATCGAAAGATAGACAAGTTTTGGGACGGATCGAGGAGTTTTACTTGGACGCAACGCAGCGTGGACGCGAAGAACGACTGCGATATTTTCTTGGCCGCGTTTTAAAGTCGGGAATTTTTGGGGAATTAGATTAAAATAGATTCCGAAATCGTTTTAAAGTTTATAAAACGTACATGTGTTGTAAAAATTGATTTGTTTACTGCTTGAAGTGTTCACGAGCACCCTTTGAAAGTGAAAATTTGCGGCTCCATTTGTCTTCCGTCCCGCATATAGGATCTCGACACCCCATTCGTGAAATCAATTCGAAGTTGAATTTGTGGCTACCTCCGAGTTCCTTTTGATAAAATGTAACGAGTGAAAGTGACATGGTTAGAAAAACAATTGCGGTGCAATTCTAACCGGCAAACATATAACACCACAATGCTTAATTCCCCTGTAGTCGTGGATTACTTTGATAGTATTTCTACAAGTTCAGTGATGGTGTTCTCTTGGAAGATTCAATTTTTCCATAAAATACCTACCCATTAACAAAACTTCAACAAAATGTGTTCCTTTTCTTCCCATTGAAATTTCAAGTAAAATAATCATGAAACGCATTCATTTAATGGCGTATATTGAATTCCATTCATAATCGTAATTTGTGAAGTAGTTTTCTTTCTTATGATTATTATTAAATGTTATTTTTATCAATTCTCCTTTATATTAATGTTTCCCTTTAATTGTATTCTTCATGAGATTAAACCTTTATTACTATTTAGAATCTTTTTCATTTTTCTTTACTTCAGTTAATTTTTCTTGAAAAATTGTAAATCTGCCAATTAAAATTTTGAACCTCGGAACACAGATTTAGTGCACCCCAATAGTGTATTACATTACCGAAGGCAAGCTAACTAGGCTGAGCGAGCAGCTGATGCATTTACCGTATACACGAGAATCGAAAGATAGACAAGTTTTGGGACGGATCGAGGAGTTTTACTTGGACGCAACGCAGCGTGGACGCGAAGAACGACTGCGATATTTTCTTGGCCGCGTTTTAAAGTCGGGAATTTTTGGGGAATTAGATTAAAATAGATTCCGAAATCGTTTTAAAGTTTATAAAACGTACATGTGTTGTAAAAATTGATTTGTTTACTGCTTGAAGTGTTCACGAGCACCCTTTGAAAGTGAAAATTTGCGGCTCCATTTGTCTTCCGTCCCGCATATAGGATCTCGACACCCCATTCGTGAAATCAATTCGAAGTTGAATTTGTGGCTACCTCCGAGTTCCTTTTGATAAAATGTAACGAGTGAAAGTGACATGGTTAGAAAAACAATTGCGGTGCAATTCTAACCGGCAAACATATAACACCACAATGCTTAATTCCCCTGTAGTCGTGGATTACTTTGATAGTATTTCTACAAGTTCAGTGATGGTGTTCTCTTGGAAGATTCAATTTTTCCATAAAATACCTACCCATTAACAAAACTTCAACAAAATGTGTTCCTTTTCTTCCCATTGAAATTTCAAGTAAAATAATCATGAAACGCATTCATATACATTCAGTACAGAATGCATTCGTTATCTTAAAATTGTTTCCTTCATTCGAGCCGTATTCTAAAGCGCATACTTTCCCGCGAGAGCCCTCCCGATGAGCATTTCATCAATTTAATTATGATGAATTATCATAATTAAAATGACGTCAACGGTTGTTCCCGTTACACGTGGACTCTATGCTCAATCGATAACACATCAAAATTATATTGAACGGATTACTCATCGATTATTGTTAGCGGACCACGGCATCGGATTAGCCTGTTTGCATTATCGAAAGAGATCAATAATCGCTTCATATTTTGGGATGGTGATATAACGCTATTGCAAGTTGATGCTATTACGAATACAAAAAATGAAACGTTGACAGAACGAAATAGTATATCGGATCGTATATTCGGATGTGCCGGCTCGCGACTGAAAGAAGAAATTCTAGGCGATATATGAGAATGCAGAACAGGTGAAGACCTAGATTTAGTGAAAAATATGAAACAGCTGCAGAACATACAGTGTATTCCTGCTATAGAAACGTGCTGTGCAAGGCAAAAGACGTAAATTTAAAAATAGTCGCTTTATGTACAATAAGTGCTACTCAACGAAATTTCCCACCGGACTTAGAAGCGCATATAGCATTACGTACTATACGGAAAGTCTTAGAGCAATCAAAAACGGAAATTGTGATAGTTTGCTTAGAGCCACATCAACGGGGTATTTATGAGGTGCTAGCACCACTCTTCTTTCCTAGAAATCGTTTGGAAGATAGTAGTGCACTTTGGCAATTGCCAAAAGATATTGGTGGAATAAACGGTGAACCGCAATATATAATCAACATAATTCAATCACAATGATTGGTGGTCGTTTTCATTTGCATCCTGCAACAAAATCTAAGTTTTGACTTAATAGATGTCAGGATCTAATAGACGAATGTTGTTCGAGCAGATTTTTTAAGCATCGCGAGACCGAACGCTTTACTCCGGCTAATCGATGTCCAGTTGTCGTTTCGTCATCTTCAATGCAAAAGAATAGTTCTTTGAAGCGCCGATCAGTATCCGGGAAAGATTCTACATTAACCAAGAGTGTTTTGCATCGGAAATGCTCCAAGGAATTTGACGAGTTGTATTGTCGGCATGGTTAACGTTGTTTTGATTGCACCGCAGCTAATTATTCGCTTCCATCATGCGAATGCAAGGAAGGCTGCGTTGTTGAAAGATGCGAAGTGAAAGGTTTTTCAATGGTTTGTCCACTGCAAAAGGTATTATTGCCAAATTAATTGTCTTAACGTCTTTCTTAAAATTAACTTGGAAGATAGCTAATATTTTTTGCCCCTAAAAATCTTCAAGTAGTACCAATAGTTTTTTTTTGCACTCATAAAACAAATATCACAAACAAATGACGCTTTAACTTTTATAGTTTTTGTAATTTGTATTAAATCTAAGACAACAAATGAAAACAAACAACAGTTATATAATCCTAATATTGCAATATTAAAACTTAATATCTGGCCAAGTCAAAAAATACCCCAGTTTCAAACAAATAAGTTAATGTTTTCTTTTGTTTTATTTTTAATTGGTAGAATGAAATTTTAATATTACATTCTGATATAGTACACAATCTATTATTAATGAAACTGTGAAAATATGCATGTGGTAGAAAAGTTATTTATGCAAAAGAAAACAGTTGGTGCTTTAGGGAACACAACATTCGTTTTAAGAAACTATTATTAAAACATATTTATATATTTGAGTTTACACTGAAAATATTACATATTTATATTTTAACACCTTGAAAAGAAGAAAAATGGAAGTTTATTAATTTATGTAATCTAATCAAATGTTTTAATCCACCTGTTTATAATAAGCTCTGCTTTAACAATACACAAATTCCGTTATTATCCAAATAATCGCTAATTGTGTTGTACATAGTATCCAATTGACAATAGAGTCAAAGAATTTCAAATATAAGAGTTAATAAATTTTTTGTTGATACTAACGTAAAAAAAAATGAAATGAATTGTTAAAGTTACACCGTCGGTCTTTCCATTTGAATCGACCTGACCGGGTATAGGACCCGCATCGATGGCAGGCTCCTCCACTAGAATGGGCTAGCCATCGGGCGCGATCCTCCGTTTCTTTTGTTAACAAGGGCTCTTCCCGGGTAGAGTGGCCTCCCGCGCGCGTGCCCATTTATGATATAGGATCATTTGATTTCATAGCATAACGCTATGGCATAAATCGGCTACGTTTGTATTGCTCATTTGAGGGAAAAGGTCATACAAAGTACTTTTGTATGAGTTTTTCACTCAAATGGGAAATACATGGCCACGTCTACGTTTGGATTTTGATCCGGTTGGGAGGGTGCGAGGGGGCACCGCTACCATCTGGATGCCCCACTCTTATTTGTGGGCCATAAGAACCGTCTTTCCCAGGTCCAGTTTGTCCGTTGAGTCAACAATTTCCTTTGACCCTTAGTTGGTTACCTCCTTTTTCGACTTCGGTCGACATTTCTTTGACCCCGGAATTCGTGGATGCAAAATTCTTTTGTAGTGGGTCCTTGTGCTGGGGAAAATAACTCGACCCACGACACTGCAACGCTAGCCTGCCAGCGCATTCACGCGTCCCCAGACAAGGCCAATCTCAGCGAATCCCAACATCGTCTTCCGCTGAGGCAGCAGACCATCGCTGCAGTCCTTCACGGACATCTAATCTACCTAATTCACTACAAGGGATTTTTGACTTGACTTTTTGGCGTTTCCCGGATTCCGCCTCCAACGCTGTAAATTGTTGCATGAATTCCTCCCGCTCCGCTTTCGTCATAGCGAGACGCGCTAATTGGCGCAAGTTGCTGCATCAAGGGCGATACTCGCCCACCCCTTTGCCGCTGCTTTCCCGGCTCGACCACGAGCGTATTAAGTGGCCTGGACAACCGCGCAAGATAAATCTCGATGGGGATTGGTCTTGGACCCGCTCTGGGCGTCGAGCGATAGGAAATAAGTAGAAGATTATTGCACAAATGTACCCCATAATCTCTTAACGCCTTTCGGGAATGTGTTGTGTCTGGACACCAATATTGCTTGTTCTTGCTTTTGAATCATAAACTGGTGGTATACTCCCACTGTATGACTAGCAAGATCAAGTGATATTAGAGTCCCTGAGTGTTGCTCGTAAGTTCGTTAATTAACATCTTTGGTGGTAAGTTCCGATTCCCACCCCAAAGCAAGCAGTACTTGAGTGTCTTAAAATACATGCATTTTGTATTCGTGCTCTTGATGGCTAAGTAATTTGACGACTATTCATGACAAGTCACGTATTGCTGGTGATTCAGAACCGACCCTTGGAGACAAGTTTTTCTCGTTAAGCGCAGAGCGACTTACACCTGAGGAGGACTATTCTATGGGTGTACCTCCCTGTCAGAACTTTTAATAAGTAGACCAAACTATATGAAGTTCATAGGAAGATCAATTTTTTATTGTAGAAACATATTTATAACCAAATTTTTACAAATTATTCCGTTAGCAATATTATCGACGTATTTTTATATTTGAAAACATATTTATACCTACATTTTTACAAATTATATCCCTTAGCAAATATCATTGACAGTTATAATGCCTTGTTACACGTAAGATCCCTGAAAGGCGTCATCTGCGAACAGATGCTGGCCAGACATCCCTTTGCCCGATCTGCCAGGATGTGTTGGCAGAAGCCACCCAAATAAAAAAAGTAATGTGCGGGCATCTTCTCCACACACGATGCTTGGAGCAACACTGGCACTCATTAAAATCCTGTCCGTTTTGTTATGAAAGGCGTCATCTGCGAACAGATGCTGGCCAGACATCCCTTTGCCCGATCTGCCAGGAGGAGTTGGCAGAAGCCACCCAAATAAAAAAAGTAATGTGCGGGCATCTTCTCCACACAGGATGCTTGGAGCAACACCGGCACTCGTTAAAATCCTGTCCGTTATGTTGGAGCCCATCGATCCAGGCTATTTTTCACCCATAGGCCCAGAGGAGCTGTTGCGAAGATCCGGAGTGGACCTGAACATGAGCCAACCGTCATTAGCGAGCTAGGTGTCACTGGGGGAGCAGAAGCTCACCCGACGATTGAAAGGGCTCCCCCTGCCACTGACACATCTGGCAGCGATGAGTTGCTCACACAATTAAAGGGGCTCTAATCGGATGGGCCAAATGGAGGAGCAAATAGCTGACATACGAGCAATTCGCACCCAAGATCGTCCCCGGAGTCCGTTATGGATATAGACCCTAGAATGTGGTCCGTACCACCCAGACGACAAGATGAACCTTCTCAATACCGACTAAGTTTAGGCATGAACTCGCTGGGTCCTGAATATCAACCAAGGCCCCCTTCAAACATTCTACCTTACCCTGTGCAGCAACCACAGAGTAGGACCAGTTTCAGCCATCAGTGGTGTTCGACCAAGCTGACAATCTCCGCCCAGGAACATACCAGGAGGTGAGACAAGCGGCCAGCGTCATCAGCAGTTGCAATTGACATACCACGAACAAGATGATCCGGTGTCGGTGGAGGATTTTATCCAGAGAGTGGAACGAATGACAATGGTGGTTTTGCGTGGTAATTACGATCTGTTGGTCACGCAAGCCCATGTAGCATTCAAAAGCAATACCTCACGCTGGTATTGGAGATTCGTTCAAGACTTGCCTTTCTTTAATTCTACTGCTCTTAAGGACACGTTACAAAGCAAATTTGCTTCCGTTCATAGCCACGAGGTCTCAAAGCAACAGTTGCGTAGTGGGAGACAAAAGTCGAGTGAAATTGTAGACGAGTTGTACGAAGCTCTACGCAGCATCACAGACCGACCGACCGAAGTCAGAGATGCTTGAAATTTTATGTGAAGGCCGAAGCCGAGAAGTTAGACAAGCGATGTTATATGTATCTCGCAGCATCATTTATGAATTACGAGCTTCTGCTCGACTACTGGAAAGCGTTAACGGAAAGTTCCAAGGAGATCATGGCGCATCTTATTGCACCCGAAGTGACCGCTTAATCATAGCAGAACTACCTAATCCAGACAACAGTTAGCCCTCTCAAGCATCAGCTACCCATGAACAGGACATTAACTCTAGAACCGAACAAGAAACACAGACCATAACGACTACAGAGGGCTGTGCGGTTTGATGGAACTGCAGAAAACAGGGCCACCGATTTTCTAACTGTCAAGCAGAGCGAAAGGTTTTTTGCTATCGGTGTGGTAAGCCTGACATATACTCACCCAACTGTGTGAACTGCTCGAATCCAAAAAACGACAAATCGATTCCCCGCGCCACCAGGAGGCATTGGCCAAATCTTCAGTGACTACCTCGCAAAAGGCAAGCCTTGTCCAGGTAGTACCCCTGCGGCTCTCTAAATATATACATTGTCAATTAAAAAGCCATTAAGCAAAAAACATCAAATTTAATTTAATTAGCATTATAAAGTGTTTTATGGTATTCAAAAAATTAATTATAATGTTAACATAACAGTGAACTTTCACCCTACTCTCGTCACTTTAGCAGTTTGATAAATTTTTCTATACGATATACAGTGGTTCTAATACGTTTCAAGTTTTCTGTAGAAACCAGTACATGCACGAATATATTTCTTTTCAAAAAGTCTTAATCTTTCCATAGGACTAGCACTCTAGTTGTACCAAATCTGACATCCATATGTCAAAACTGGTCTAACCAGTGTCTTGTAACAGATAATTTTGACCTTTTGATCAATGTATCTGGAATGAAAGTGCTTTCGAAGGGCCATCACTACTTTAAGTGCCTTACTGAGCATGATTTTCACATGTTCAGTATAGTACAGATACTGATCGAGATAAACACCGAGGTATCGAACACAGGATTTATGTGGAACCCGTTCAAGACTACCCTCACCGGCCATGATGTGGAAATCTTTCTAATTACGTTTCAGGTCTTGACTGATCCCCTGCAGAGTTGTTCGAAACAAGATTGTTTCACACTGGTGGCTGTCAATTCACCTTGACATCCCACGACAAAATTGACGTGGGATGTGCACCCGTCACAACCAACATGAAATGACAAGCCACCTAGCAGCAAGGTGTGATGGTAGTGGTCGCCAGCGGCGTCACATGATTCATTAAATACTTCAGTCATCTAAAAAAAGTTGTAACAGTTGACGATTCATTCACTAATCGATGCGGTTGAACTCTTTAGAGTATCACAAATAGCTTTAAATAAAATAAATATGGAACTACCTAGAGAAGATAAATTTAGGAAAAAGCATATAAAATAGTTTTGCCAAACTATAACAAAAAAAAAAGAAAACATTGAAATAATGGAAATAGAGATACAATACACAAGTGGAAACAATTAGTTATTAAGAAAAGATAATTTTTTGGGTGTTTTAGAAAATCACCAATTAGTCCAACGAGTGCATCTGGTATCAGTTGGTAGTTAACAATTGATCGATATTCCTACTCGTTTCTTAAACTTTAAACACATCTTGATGCAAAAGTGAATGATGCAATAGAAACAACCACGATACATATTTTTAAAAGATGTATTTTTATTAAACGGAAACAATTAGACATAAATCCAAAAACACAAATAAATAACCATGTGAGAATATCTAATCAACATGCTACAAAAATTCTAAAAGCATGATTTTGTTTCGACCCCGCCTATTATTATTTTATTTGTAAGCTTTAATTCAATTTAAATTGAGTTCTTGTATTATACTTGGAATTAGTAAGTGATGGAGTTTCCAGCATGTAGCTGATATATATGAGCATGTGCAATGTAAATTTAAGGAGAAAGTGATGTAAATATTAATTATATAATATTAACTAGTCTTGTAGCTTGTATACATAATTTAATTTAACATTTAAAAATAACGTAATTTCATATTAAATAAAATTAAAAAACTTAAATATGATCTAGCACAAGAAGTTGAGCAAAAGATATTGCAATATCTTGAATTAGCAGTTTGCTTGTTGAACATAGAATTAATATAAAGTTACAATTAAATAGAAGAAAAAAAAAAACGAGAAATGAGTAGAATACTGAGCCAAGATTCGAAATTAGCGAAATTCCAATATGTAATATGAAAATAATTATTTGCATAGAATAGCATTCGCGACAAATAAAACTCATAAACTATAAGCTATAGAAGACAGAAATGCCAGTCGGGTTATGTTCGTAAAAGCCACTTGGGGCTTTTCTATTTTTTTTATTAAATTTTAATGACTATCAGCATCCGCGCGGTTTGAGATGGATGCAAGGAATGAAATGCAAGTCGGCGTCTGATGCTTTGCTTGTAAGGATGCCCAAAATTAAAGTCAGTTTGAATCATTTAAAAATAATACCTGTTCCCCTCAAGGTTTTTATAATTGGTATCTAAGGTTTTAAATTGTACGGTTTCCCTTGTTCATAAAAGAGGATATATGCATGTATTCAATCAGTCATGAACATTATTTGTAGCAAGCATAACCCTTGAAACTTCAATACTGAAAAAAAAAATATTATTTTGAAAAAGGAATTTGGGGGGGGCTAGCCTTCAGTTTGGAACTATTTTACTCTTATTCAGATTTCATAGGTTACCGGGAAAATTTTATAGGTTCGAATTCGTTTTCGATGTAAATGAAGTATGATTGAGCACTATATAGAGAACTCTGATAATCATTAAAAGAAAATTAACAATTTTTTTTACTTGCCTTTGCGAGAGTTTAGCTATAAAGCTTACATGACCTTAGATTACCGTTTTCTGATTTAAGCACTATAATCCAGGTTATGTTCTTTACGTTTAAAAGTATATACATTAAGCAATTTAGCAAGCTTTTGGAAACCTTACATACTCCTTTTTTTTTTAAATCATTGCCTACACACCATACAATTTATATAGCACTTAAAATTTATTCATCGAACCTCAACGTTGTTTACTTGTATTACTATATTTAAGGTGAAGTTAGGAAGAACAGTCTTAAAAAAATTAATTATAGCCAAAGTATTTTTAGGACTAAAACCCAGGATCAAACCTTAGCTGTTACAATATTTAATGCTACTGTATGGATTGGAAGTTTTCTATAAAGAAAAAAAATAAAATACTAACATGAATTGCTAAATATTAACAACGACTTTCCTTTCCAGTGGTTCCTTTCTTTCAGCGGAAAGTAGAGTGCATGGTAAGTATGCCGTCGCGAGGGTAGGGTTTGAGAAAATCGGCTGAGGTCGGTTTCGCGTCGCGCGCGGTACGCGGTACCTTTGTTGGTTTTGCATTTTCACTAGCGTAGCTTTCGTCGGGTTTGAGTTAGCGTAGTATATTTTTCGGTACCGCGTCGGGAATTCGGGAACGCGAAGTAAAGATTAGATTTTTGTTCTTTGGCTGGTTGAATGAAGAAATACGGAGTAACGTAAATTAGGTTTCTTCTCCGTATGATTGTGTTTTGTGACGCGTTTGAAAACGGGCATTTATTGGTGGCTGAAAATTGTAGATGAGCGTAATCCATTTGGAGACCCGCGACCGAAATCCTCTCCGATCTAGCTGGCCGACAAGCAGCCACCGCGAAAATAGATTACGGTGCACGGATTGGTTGACCGGTTGGTACCATCTGTTGGCACTACTCAGACTTAACGTCTAGAACCGATGAGAGGTCGGTTCCTCGTTCGGACTTAGACATAAAATCATTACAAGACCTCAGAGAGCGGACAACGGCCGGGCAAAGATTAAATAAGAAAAAAGGAAAAACAGTGGCTCTCACCGAAGTGGACAATCGTCCGAATTGCTTTTTCGTTTTATTGCGATTTCTTGCCAAATTTGTTGTACTGGGTGCAACGTAAATCTTCCATATCCCGCCGAATCGTGTTCCGTAGCCGCATTGCTGTCATTTCCGTTAAGAAAATTGATTGGTCCTTGTCGCGAGCGAATTGCCGATTACATAAATGTTAAGTATTATCTGCACTGAAGGCTGGTCAACAGTGTTACGGAGTGTATAAAATAAGGGCACGGTGCCATTGAACTCGCGAAGAATGGTAGTCGCCAGGTAAATCTAACAAGGATTTTCAATCAGTACTGAATTAGGTGCATTTGCCGTAGTCGCGAGAGAACAAGAACCAGCCGAGATTTGTTGTGAGGTTCCCCCCTGGTATGGAGTGCTGATAGTCGGTCGCACCCCATTGCGCACTTGACAGTCCCCGGGCGCTCCCGGATATCATGCCGGATTGCGAATGGCTGCGCCTCCGCCTACACCATCGGCGTGTCCCACGACAAGCGAGCCCTCTAACGTTGCAAGTCAGTTCTATAAGATTTTTAATGGAGCGTCTGATTATTTTTCAAACCCAGCGTCATTGGCGTGGAGCCCCCACCAACGGCGGCTCCCCATCGAGGAGGAAGCCTGGTGCTTGTGGGAGCACTTGAAATTTGGTTCGTGAGAGAAAAGGAAATCGAACCTGTGACGTGGGGTATCTAAAACTAGGCAACCACACCTAAATTAGTGGAGTTTTGTTCGGACCGTACAAAAATTATCGCGAATTTATCGCAACGGCATTGAAAGGTATATATCTTGTTTCATCGTTCACTTAAACATATTGGACTTATTCCCATGGCGAGCGAATACGCGAAAACGATGATTGCTTATTGAATTTCTTCGCGCATGTAATATCAATTTACTGTCGTCCATTGTTAGGGGGTGCAGGTGGGTTGAGTCAATAGAAGCGTGAGAATCAGAGTGCAAAACGCGGATTTTGACGTGAAATTTTTGA